>PVJA010053266.1:0-12046 GCA_004027025.1 Myocastor coypus
GCTTAGCCCGCCCTGACGGCAGGGCTAGCGCAGCATGTGGTGCCGGGGATCGAACCGCGGTCCCTGAAGCCGCCCAAGCTTTCCCAAGCAGGCTCTTTAGACCACTGAGCCATCCCGCCGGGCCCCCAATATGTCTTTTAGATTTGACTATTTTCTATATTAAATCACCCTCCAGCTCTCTTCCTCCCTGGCTGTCTGAGCAGCTGTTGCCATCATGAACGACACAGTAACTATCCGAACCCAGAAGTTTATGACCAACCGACTTCTGCAGAGGAAACAAATGGTCATTGATGTCCTTCATCCAGGGAAAGCAACAGTACCTAAGACAGAGATTCGGGAAAAACTGGCCAAGATGTACAAGACCACACCAGATGTCATTTTTGTGTTTGGATTCAGAACCCATTTTGGTGGTGGCAAGACAACTGGCTTTGGCATGATTTATGATTCCTTGGATTATGTGAAGAAAAATGAGCCCAAACATAGACTTGCAAGACACGGCCTGTATGAGAAGAAAAAGACCTCAAGAAAGCAGCGGAAGGAACGCAAGAACAGAATGAAGAAAGTCAGGGGCACCGCAAAGGCCAACGTTGGTGCTGGCAAAAAGTGAGCTGGAGATTGGAGAACAGCCAAAGGAGTAGAGATGCTGCTGCAGGGCCTGTCTGCAGTGACTGCGTGTGTTTTTGTGAGAGGCTTCAATAAATTGTAAAACCTTTAAAAATAAATAAATAAAAATAAGTAAATCACCCTCCAAAAATTTTCCCTATTTCCACTAACAATTTGTGATTTTTTTTTTCACATCCTCACTAATGCTAAATTTTATTCTACTTTTCAATACTTGCATACTGTGATTAGCTGGAATCAGTTAAAACTAATATCTCATTGTGCATGTAAATTTTTATATTTAATAAAGAATTATGAATGAAATACATTTCTTTTTCTCAACACTTCTGTCCTTTGGGAATTTTTTCTACTGATTATTATTTTTCTTATTGATACATAAATTATGTATTAAGAAAATTAAATCATGTTTTACATTACTATTCTGTTAAGTTTTGGGTACATTTGTTGATCTTTAACATTCAAATTAAATAAGTGTGTAGGCCAAGCATGGTAGCACACACCTATGATCCCAGGCTGTAATCCCACCTGTAAATTTGGAAGCTAAGGTAGGCCAGCTGAGAGTTCAAGGCCAGCCTGGGCTACATAGTGAGTTTATAACCATCCTGAACTACATAGGAAAATCCCACCTAAAAAAAAAAAAAAATCAAAACAAGTAGGTATACAGAGTACATGTACTGCATATTTGTGTCCTTCCATGGTAGGTACAGAAACAGAGAAGCCAAAGGATGAATTCTGTGTCTAACAGGCTTTCCAGAATATGGATAACTTGCTATAGTCTATCTAGATCCCAGGCTCTACTGCCTCTTCACAAGACATCACTACTGAAACTCAGAAAACCTGCTGTGGCAAGCCTTTTCACAAGCTGAAGTTGTTCAAACAAGTGCTCTGACACGGTGTATTTAAATAGAACTGAGAGATAATAAGAGAGACAAGAATGCAAGAGAGGGTGCAAAAAGGTTAGTATGATATTCAGGTCATTTTTTACTATGCATTTGCTCACCTGAAAGAGTTGCAGAGAAGATGAGCTTTTGAAAGATTCCCATGACTACAAAACTAAAAATTCCCATAACTAGAAACCTAGGAATTTGAGCCAAAAGATAGAGTACCTGGCAAATAGTTTCCCTAGGATCACAAAGGGCTGCAGCCTCAAATGAAGAACAAATTGATAGTAAACCAACCTTCACACATACTGCCACCAGCTTTTAGTTATATGATAGGCTCAATATCTCAAGTTTTGGTGCTCACTTCGGCAGCACACATACTAAAATTGGAATGATACAGAGAAGATTAGCATAGCCTTTGTGCAAGGATGACATACAAATTCATGAAGCATTCCATATCTTTCATGTCTTCACCTTGCACTCTGTACAACTACTATGAAGACAATAATATGCATTGTATTAATTATGGTGGCTGTCCTACTAATGTGTTTTGAAACTATCTCATTGTTATTTCTTATTAAAACTAAAAAAAAAATCTCAAGCTTTGAATTTAAAGTAATACTGTATTGCTAGTGGTTCAAGCACTTAGCAATGCAACAGCACTCAGAAATGCCAAAATGACACTCAAGAATTGGAAGCAGATTTATTTCATGTCACTAAGCACTGATTAGGATTATTCCCAAAATATCAGGCCCAGGCTGGTGAGATAACTCAGTGGTCCAAAGCACCTGCTTAGGCAAGCTTAAGCAACCACAGGGACCATGGTTCGGTCCCTGGCACCACATGCTGTGCCAACTCCACCCCTGGGCAGGCTGAGCTGGTTATAGCATAAAGAAAGGAAGAAAAAAGAAAAAGAAAGAAGAAAGAAAGAAAGAAGGAAAGAAAGAAAAGACAGACAGAAAAGAAAGAAAGAAAGAAGAAAGTAAGTTAAAAATAAGTTCCAAAATATCAGGCCTTTTAAAGGCTCAGAGGAGGGAGGTTTTTGTAGCATTGCAAAGGCAAAGTAGAGTGTCTTAGCTGTTTTTAATTTATTCTTTCAGTGGGCATCACAGTGGCCAGCTATGCATTACAGTGACCAGCCATTTGTAGAAGTTGGAAGCAACCAGAATGACAACAGGAGCTATTACCTGGGCAACTATGAAACAAGTATATTGGCTGGGAGGAGGGGGGATTTCTGCCACAGCAAAAGTTCAGCTCTTTTCTAGAGGAGATAACATCATTCTAAATCTTAGTTATTTATACAACTGATTTTTGAGAAACATTGTGTAAGATACAAACATCACTAGTCACATGAAACATCAAAATAATAAAAATGAACCAACACAACTAATTTCCAATACAGTCCCCCAAGAAACCAAGTTATTGGAATTATGAAAAACAAATGGCTAAAGAACTACATTATATTGAAGCTGACAAAAAAATTTCCACAAGAAATTGTAAATTATAAAATGTGACATAGCATATTTTTAAAAGAACCACTTAGGATATGACAATAGGATAGGATAATGCTATAAACCAAAGTTAAGATCAATGAGTGGGTTTCACTGCAGACAGTAAATAGAGTTGTTGAAATATAATCATAAAATAATATAACACTTCTGGGAATTATATTTGCATGTAAACACTGAATATTGATTTGACCAACTGTTGTAATATAATAACTATATTGAGAACATTTACCATAGTAGGAAAGAGAATGGCATCATAAAAGATAAATTCTCATCTGTCATAATAGGTAGTTGACAGATAATATCTAAAAATAATGCATGTACATTATTTATGAACAGCTAGCAATGGAAATTCCAGAAGAGATAGCTAAAGGAATAATAAAATAGTTGCTTTGTGGGAGAGGCTGTGAAGTAGAGAGAAACTAACAAACAAATGCTGTATTTTATTGTAATCTTTTCACTACCATTAGGCTTTTTTGAAATGCATTTGTATTGCTTCAATTTATTTATTTATTTTTTGGCAGAACTAGGAATTGAACTCAGGCCTTTGCACTTGCCAGGCAAGCACTTCTTCTGCTGAGCTATCCCCCCAGCCACTGTATTACTTGGATAAAAATAAAATTTAAAGTTAAAACAAATAAAGATAAAGCTATGGGGCTAGATGAGATCGAGAGGTGGACAGAGAAAAAGATAAATCAGTATCTGAGCCCAGGGTTCCTCCAAGGTTCAGAGATGAAGCAAACAAAAAGGAACCAGTAAAGAAGATGGACACAGCAACCAAGGTCATATTGGAAAGCCCCGGAGAGTGGTCTCCTGGAGACCAAGTGAAACATTTCCAACAGAAGAGTTTGGTAGCAAACATACAAAATGTTAGTAAGCATGAAGATTGACATTAAGAGCAACACTTAAGAGCAATTTTGATGACGTGAAAGCCTGATCTAAATGGATCCAAAAGAGTATGGGACAGTGAAAAGCATAAGTGGTAAGCATGTGGTGCCGAGGATTGAACCATGGTCCCTGAAGCCACCCAAGCTTTCCCTAGCAGGCACTTTAGACCACTGAGCCATCCCACCGGACCCCAGGGCTAACTTACTTGTCCATCTTCAGTTGACATGCAGCAACCACTCAAACATTTCTTGAATGGATGAATGAATGTTACACCAGTCCTTGCATTTGCTCTACCAATATAAGCTCCATAAACAGTCAACCAGAATTTAAACTGGACAGGAAAGCTTCTAAATTTCTTTAAAGGAATACAGTATATTATTGCTATGTTAAAAAGAGCCTCAAAAATATGAATCAAACCAGGAAGTTATGTTGAACATGAATTAATGGCTTATATTATTCATGTTATTTCTTTCTTTTTTTTTTTTTTTTAATTTGGGACAGGATCTACAGAGTCTCACTACACAGATAAGATTCTAGTGATCCTCCTGTTTTACAGCCTCCCAAGTGCTAAGATTGTAGGTGCACCACCACACCCAATCTTGATCACCATCTCAGCGCACACTGGGGAGAGGGTTGGCACAACAGGCCAGGAATCGAACCCAAGGCCCCTGAGTCTATCTAAGCAGGTGTTTAAATCTGCTGAGCTATCTGGCCAGCCCAGCTGTTTCAAGAAGGTACAGATTCACTGGAAAAGAATTGTATTACAATTGAATTATTACAAGGCAGGTTGTAAAAGAGACATCACTGAGTCAGGGCAAAGAAGGTGTGACTCAGCCTTTGAGGAGACTGAAGTGAACCATTTTAACCCAACCTCAGGTAAAATTGTAAAACTAGTTTGTCTGCCTGTGGGATACCTAGATCCTCCTCACTCCATCAACTCTTTTCTATGTTAGCAATCACCTTGTAAAATGCAAAGAGAAACTGGGAGTGGTGGTGCACACCTATAATGCCAGCACTAAGAAGGTTGAAGCAGGGGGCCATCATGAGTTTGAGACCAGCCAGGGCTACATACTAAGTTCAAGGTCCATCTGTACTGCACAGCAAGACCCTGTCTCAAGCAAAACAAATCAAAGGAGATTGTTAGACACTCTGCTGAATTTTTTTTCCAGATTACCAAGAAAATAAGATGGTGCTATGGTATTGAAATTGTTACCAAAGATAGCTCTAATTTGTGTTCATGATAACCTTAAGGCAACATTTACAGATTATAAGCAGACTGTACCATAGCTAAGTTTAAACAAACTCTGTTTTTTTTTTTCTAAAAGAAAAGGTCATTATTGTGGGTCTTTATATTCTACTTTTTAAAACTCCCATAGGTGCTTATTGAAATTCTGGCCTCCTCCTCACAGAGCGTGGGTATGACTTGACATAGGTCCAGGAGAGAGTCAATGCAACAAAGTATATTTATTTAATATGTTCAATAATTACTTAACAAGAAAATACTGATACAGACTAAATTGGGCATTTCTTTGGGCCACTTATTCAGAATCTTCTGCCCAGTGTGATACATCTGATCTTTAAAAAAAAAAAAACAAAAAACAAAAAAAAAAACACACACACACACAATCACAATGACTCACCTTCTGACTAATTCGTGATTCATTACTATGGAAAAACGAGTACTATATTTTGAAACAAGCACATTATAATTAATATAGATTTATCACTGGAAAGAGCTTTAGGAAATAGTCTGCTGAGCACCACAAGAAGGCCTGTAAACACTGTGTGGGCGCTGGCATCTGTGACTGCTATGGCTGTCTTGTTTGCACAAGGAGATGGCTAAGGGAAACATTTGCTGAACTTTGAGTATAGGCATGCAGGCTTCATCACAGCATGACACTGAGCCTGTTGTGTAGCAAGGAGCCAAAATCCACCCCCACCCCCCAAAAAATGAACCAGACCAGCTACTTCTCACAAAGCTGTTTAGAATCACTAAGAAATCTGCCTGCTGGTGAACTTCTGACTGTATTGTCTAGACTGCAAATTCATGGAATGTAACAATCTGCCCTCAAGCCCCTGTATTGATCAACTTTGAACTGACAATCCAAAAGGTTGCTTAAACTATACAATACTATACTGTGGTTTTTCTTGTGATTTTTGCTGTACAGAACCCACTCTTACCTTTGTTTTTATTTGTTTGCTTGGTTTTGGTTTTTTTGAGATAGGATGTCGCTACATAGTTCAGGCTAGATTAGATTTCACTTTGTAACTCACACCAGCCATGAACTTGCAAGAATCCTCCTGCTTCAGCCTTCTAAGTTTTAGGGTTACAGATAAATATCACCACACCAGGCAGCGTTCTTACCTTTGATTGGAAGCACAGGCTTCAGAAGTCTGTGCCCTGACTTACATACCTATAAGCAAGGAAATCCTCAAAGCTTCACAAAAAAATGTGCCTTCAAATTATTATTTATAACTTAACACTTACTCCATCCCAGAATATTTATTTTCTCTTCTAGAAATCAAAAGTGACAAACCAAAGCAAAATGACTCTGGTTCTTGATGACATATTTATTATGAAAATTTATAGCTCTCTTAACATTTTCTTATACTATACGGTGAATTTCCTGTATTGCTTAACCTTCATTTAATTGTGTCTCCTATTATTTGTACCAAGAGTAAAACAGATATACCTTCTTTTTACTTGCTCTGTCAAAAATAGTGCCCCTCCTCTATTACATACTACTATTTTATTTTCCTTCCAATTACTTATCACTATTCAAAATTGTATTATTTAATTTTTGTCTATTCATTCTCTATGTCTTCCACTAAAATGTGGACCCAGAAAAGAGGGACATTGGTCTATCCAGATGGCCAATGTCAATAGAGTGTTCAGCATACTCCGCATACCCATAAAATTTGCTTAAAATTTGTTTTGTCCAGAGGATTTTATGTTGTCTTGGGTTGGGCTTCCTGGAGAGTTCAAGAAGAATGTGATTTAGTAAAGAAATGCTCTTGAGAGAGGACAGTGAGAATAGATGGATACAGTAAATAAAGGGAAACTAACCAGAGGTGTGGTCTCAGTTAAAGTGTAACCTCAGCCTAATTCCATGGGGAACTATAAAGCATTAATTTCACCACAAAGTGTGGTCAAATTTTTCCACCAAAGTTAGTGGATTATTAATTGAAAACTAAGTCAAAAAATAAAATAAAACTCAATCAAATATTCCTAAACAATGACTACATATAAGTTTATCTAAGTAAACAACAAATGTCTAAGTACTAAGCAGTTTCTACAAGTAATGATAATGCCAGTATGACATACCAGAATTTATGGGACACAATGAAAACAGCCCAAAAAGGGAAACTTACAGCTTTGAATTTTCGTATTAGAAAAACAGCGAGCTCAAATAGCCTAATGTTGAACCCCAAGCTTCTAGAAAAAGAAGAGCATGATAAAAGCTTGTACAGCTGGGTGTGGTGGCTCACGCCTGTAATCCCAGCACTCGGGAGACTGAGGCAGGAGGATTGGTGAGAGTTCGAGACCAGCCTGGGCTACAAAAGTGAGCTCAAGGCCAGCCTCAACTGCATAGTGAGACCCTGTCTCAAAAAGACAAAAAATAAATAAATAAATAAATAAAAATAAAAATAAATAAAAAGCTTGTACAAGGAAGGAAATTATAGGTCACAGAAGAAATTAATTTAATAAAGATTAACAAACAATTCAAAGAATCCATCAATCAGAGAGTTGCTTCTTTAAAAATATAAATAAAATACATAACCTTTAGCTGACCGCATCAGAAGAAAGACCCAAATCCATGCAATTAAAAATGAGAAGTGTGAAACCACAAAAGATTCTGAAGAAGGTTAAGATCATTAGTATATACTTTGAGGACCTGTACTCTAATAAGATAGAAAATTCAAAATGAGTGGAAAAATTCCTAGGCATATGTGAATTAGTAAAGCTGAATCAAGAAGATATAAACATTCTAAATAATGCAGTATCAGATACTGAAATTAAAGAAGGTTTTTTTGGGGGGAGGGTCTACAGGGTGTTCAGGATCTCACTACTAGATTGGACTCACAGTGATCCGCCTGTTTACCACCTCCCAAGAGCTGGGATTACAAGTGCGTGTCACCATGCCTAGTCTCAATTAATGAAGTAAGTTTTTAAAACTATCAACATAGCCAGGCGTGGTGGCTCACACCTGTAATCCCAGCACTCGGGAGACTGAGGCAGGAGGATTGGTGCAAGTTCGAGACCAGCCTGGGCTACAAAAGTGAGCTCAGGACCAGCCTCAACTGCATAGCGAGACCCTGTCTCAAAAAGACAAAAAATAAAAATAAAAATAAAAAATAAAACTACCAACATAGAAAAAAGTCTAGGTCCTGACAGATTCTTTGCTGAATTCTATAAAAATTTTATAGAAGATATAATGCCATATACCTCAAACTCTCTAATATAATTGAGAAGGAATTCAAATTTCCAAAGTCATTCCTAGAAGCAAGCATTATCTTGACACCAAAATGAGACTAGGACTAAACTAAGAGAATTACAGGCCTAATGAACATAGATGCAAAAATCCTCAATAAGATACCAGCAAACAAATGCAGCAAATCATCCAAAAGACAATACACCATGACCTTTGAGTGGTACTCATCCCAGGGATTCAGGGATGGTTCATTATACATAAATCAGTAAGTATAATGCACCATATTAATAGAACCAAGAACAAAAACCACATGATCATCTCAATAGATGAACACAAAGTATTTGGCAAAGTCCAGCCCTCATTCATGATATAAAGAAAATGCTACAGAAAATTGGAATAGAAAGTCTTTAAATCAATCTGATAAAAGCCACCTCTGATAAGCCAACAGCTAAATCATACTAAATGCTCAAAAAATGCAAACCTTTTACTTTGAAATCAGAAACAAGACAAGGTTACCCATTATCACCACTCTAATTCAATTCTGGAAACATTAGCCAGAGGAATTAGTCAACAGAAGAGCATGAAAGAAATATATATAGAAACGGAAGAAGTCAAATTATCGTTATTTCCTCATCATATAACACTCTACATAGAAGATCCCAAAAACTAAACCAAAAGACTCCTAGAGTTAATAACCAAATTTGGTAGTGTGCCAGGATACAAAGTCAACATTAAGAAATCAATAGCATTTCTGTACACCAATAACAAACTCACTGAGAAAAACCTCAACGTTGAAAACTATCCCACTCTGAAAAAAAAATATATCAGAAAATACAAAGATATCTACTGCTCTTGGGTAGGCAGTACCAATATAGTGAAAACAGGCTTACTTCTAAAACTGATGTAGGTAGGGCCAGCCAAATAGCTCAGTGAATTAAAGTGCCTGCAAGCAGGTGCAAGAGCCACGGGTTTGATCCCGGGGTGCACTGAGATGGTAAATGAGACTGGGTGTGGGATTACACATGCCTGCAGTTCCAGCTCTTGGGAAGCTGTAAACAGACAGATCACTATAAGTCCCATCTAGTAGTGAGACCCATTGCAAAATAAACCCAGATTTCAGGGGCTGGGGAGATATCTCAAGAGCACAAGTGCCTACCTGCTAAGTGCAAAGTCCTGAGTTCAATCCCCAGTTTCACAAAAAATAAATAAATAAAATAAAAATAAATAAAACTGATGTACAGGATTGGGGAGATAGCTCAGTAGAATAAGCGCTTGCCTGGCAAGCACAAGGACCTGAGTTCAATCCCAAGTTCCACAAATAAATAAATAAACAAACAAACAAACTGATGGACAGATTTATTGCAGTCACATCAAAATATCAACAGAATATCTCAGAAAACTAGAGAAAACAATCCTAAAATTCATATGGAATCAAAAGACCTAGAATAACAAAAGTAATTCTTGACTACAGGGCAGGAGGCATCATAATCCCCAATTTGAAGTTATAGTACAAAACTACTATAATAAAAACAGCGTGGTACTGGAAAAAGAGCAGACCCAAGGATTAATGGAACTGATTAGAAGATGCAGAAACAACTCCAAACACACTCACCCACCTTATCTTTGACAAAGATACCAAACACAGTCGCTGGAAGACATATAGCTGTTTTAATAAATAGTGCTAGAAAAACTGGCTCTGCACATGACAAAAATTAAAATTGGATGCATATCTTTTCCATACACTAAAATGAATTTGAAATGGATTAAAGATCTAAATATTAAAGCACAAACAATAAATCTGCTGAAAGATAGAATAGGTAAAACTCTGGAAGACATTGGTATAGGCAAAGATTTTCATGAATAAAACTCCAGTCACACAGAAATTATCACAAAGAATCAACAATTGAGATACCCTCCTATTAGCTTTTCCACAGCAAGAGAAACACCAACAAAATGAAGAGACAACCCATAATGTGGAAAAAAAAATGTTTTCCAGCTGTTCTTCAGACAAAGAATTACTACAGAACATATAAAGAACTAAAACAATCAGACTTTCCAAATTTAAAGACTCAATTCAAAAATGGACACCTGAACTGAATATACTTCTTAAATGCAGAAATATAAACAGAAAATAAATATATGAAAATTGTTCAACATCATTTGTCATTCAAGAAATGCAAATTAAAACAACACTGAGATGGAATCCTAGGAAGAATGGCTAGTGTGAAGATGCCTCTAAAACTAGGATTAGAGGTCCCATTTGACCTTGTTATTGCCTTTCTGGGTATCTTCCCATATGAATTAAAAATATTGTATCCCCATTGCCAGTTTCACCAGTAACCCACTGCAATTATGGAACATTTGACTATGTATACAACTACCTTCTCTTAGATCAAAGAGAAGAAATCTATTGTACTAATAACCATTAGAAAACTTAACATTTCTACACCCTGTGCTCTATATAACTACAATGAGGACAACTATGCATTGTATCAATTATTGGGAATGTACTACTAACGTGTTTTGAAACTGTCATATTGTAATTTCTTATTAAAAGTAACAAAAAAGATTTTTAAAATATTGTACCCCAACAATGTATGTAAATCCATATTTACAGCAGCACAAATTATAGTAGCTAGATCTTGGAAAGAACCCAAATGCCCACGAATCAAGGAATAGATTAATAAAAGATTTTTTTTAAAGGATAAACTGACACTTTTTACAGATAAGTGGATGCAACTCCAAGACCACACTCATAAGTGAAATAAACCTGATGCACGTGTGTAAACGTCCTATTGTCTACCTAGTGTGAGAAAATCAAAGAGTAAATACGGTCCAAAATGTACAGTAGATACTGCAAAATGGGAAGAAATTTAAAAAGGAAAGAGAAACTGGGATGAGGAAATTGAAAAAAGAAGGAAAGGAAAAGCAAAAAGAAAAAAATATATATGAGATATTTATGGTAGTATTACTACTAATTTCTCTCATTTTCTTCAAAAAAAAAGGTTTGTGCTAATATTGTTTGGACAATTAAATGCCAATATCTTGTATTCCAAGTAAATTAAAATTACTTTTTAATTTAAAAGTAACAATATGCAAGGTGACATAGTTACCCTCCTATTATCTTGTTTTAATCATTTTTTTCTCTTTAAAATAAAAAAGAGAGAATCTCCACTTCACTCACAAGTCCAGACAATAAAATAGAAAATAGAGAATGTAGAAGTTCAATGCTAAAGAGTGCTAACAGAAGTGTGGGAAGACAGGGACACATAGCAAAGGCAGAGGGTTGATGATAATTCCAGTGGAGGTATTTGTGTAAATAATTTGGCTACAACTATCATGTAAAATGCAAATACCGTAGATCTGTTCCATAAGGCTATAGCTGCAAAAGTTCACTGAGCCGGGCATGATGGTGCACACCTGTAATCCCAGCACTCGGGAGGCTGAGGCAGGAAGGTTGGTGGGAGTTTGAGACCAGCCTGGGCTACAAAAGTGAGCTCACAGCCAGCTTAAACTGCATAACAAGACCCCATCTCAAAAAGACAAAAAGAAAAAAAAAGTTCACTGAGATGAGATGTATAAAGATGTTCAGTGAAGTATCTTTTATGTTAATAATGGCAAATAAAAGCAACCTGAAGTTACCACTGAATAGGGAAGAGCTTTTTTTTTTTTTTTTTTTTTTTTTTTTTTTTTTTTTTTTTTTTTTTTTTTTTTT
>PVJA010053267.1:0-12049 GCA_004027025.1 Myocastor coypus
GAAGAGAAGAGAAGAGAAGAGAAGAGAAGAGAAGAGAAGAGAAGAGAAGAGAAGAGAAGAGAAGAGAGAAAAGAAAAAAATGAAGCTAGAAAACATCGGGAGGCGAGAGGCAAGTGGCCGGCTGGCCATAGCAGGCTGTGATGGCAGAGAACATGGCGGATGGTGGGAGAGCAAAGCCAACTGCCTTCGTCGTTACAGAAAGAATCCATCTAGAAGACTGACAGAGATTCCTGAGGTTTCTGTTATTATGCATGAAGAGTGGATTATTTGTGAAGGTTCTGACAGGCATCCTGGGAGAACGAATGTCATGGCTGTAGAAATGTTGAGTTTGGAGGGGACAGGTGACAAGAACAGCTGTGACGGGGGCATTGACCTTACCTGGCTGTGTGAGGAACTGATGCTGACTACAGACTTTCCATGGAAAAGATAGACAGCGCCCCGGTTCTCCTGCTCTCCCGGGGCCCCGATGGCCACGTCTGTCAGCCGGTCCCCATTCACGTCCCCCAGCACCGTCATTGCTGCCCCAAAGCGGCCCCAGGGGTGACCCTGCTCGCCCTGGAGGACAGCCTCACACCTCCACCGAGCCCTCTGCTGGACAAAAACTGTGTCAGGCCCCAAGGCAGGGACACCTTCCACCCACACCCAGAGCCCCAAGCCAGGTCCCGCAGCCACTCACCCCCTTAGGCAGGGGACACACGGACACCTGGCCCCCTCGGGTCGCCTCGTAGTAATGGGGGGCCCCAATGAGAACCAGGTCAGTGCTGCCGTCTCTGTCCACATCCACAGAGCAGAGGGAGGCCCCGAAGTAGGAGCCAATCTGAAAGAAATGAGCCAGGATTACATAGTCCCCCACATACACCCAAAGCAGAATGCTGGGGTCTTCTTTCTGTGAAGAAAAACTCATGGCTGCTGAGGAAAACATTTTGGAGAAGAGGAAAGTTTTCTCTGGGTGTGTTATGAGCTGAGAAGCAGACTGTGGAGTCAGTGGCGGTGGGCTGGGAGTCACCCCAACAGAAAAGCCTACAAGAGTGGACAGCACACCCTCTCAGGATAACGGGAATCCTGAGGGGAGGGTGGTCAGAGCTGGCATCTGACTAACAAACATCAACCAGTTGGATTAAGCCTAACAACTGCCACTCAAACATTTTTTGTGTGACATTGAGAAATAATGTCTGCCTATCGGTATAATTTTTTTAAAAAATATGGCCGATGTCAGTATGTAAAATTCATTCTTCCATTTAATTATCTATTAATTCATCCAATAAAGAAGGGTTTATTTGCCAAGCACAAGGCTGGGTGGCTGAGACACAGAAATACACATATGGCGGTTTTCAACCTGGGGAAGTGCTAGGGAGGATCAGTACTGTTGTGGTTTGTGTCTAGTTGTCCCCGCAAAGCCACCTGGAGCGGGCTGCTAGAGCTTGTGATTAATTCATAATCCAAGGCTGGGATTAAGGGTGTGAGTCCTCCCCCATGGGGAGCCTGAGTGCAATATAAGGCGGGGAGAAAGGTTTGCTCTCTGCTGCCGCCGCCGCCTCTCCCTCTTTGCTCCTGCTGTTATGCTGCTTTCTGCCGCCATGGACTCCTGCCCTCTGCCATGGGCCGCTCTGCCTTGGGGCCAGCCAAGTGTGGACTGAATCCTCCACAGACTGTGAGCCAAAGAAACCTTTCCTTCCCTAGTTTTGGGTGTCAGCTGTTTTGTCCCAGCAATGAGAGAAGAGTGACTGAGCCAGGTCGAGAGGACATGATGCCACGGCTCATGGCACCACGATCTCCATCCCGTGCGCCACGGAACGGAGACCAGCTGATAAGCCCACTAAGGGCGTTGGGGTTTTTTGCAAGTCAACAGGATTTCTGTTGTTTTTAGGCCATGTTTGGTTTTGCTGTTTAGGTATTTGTTTTTGGGAAGGGTACAGGGAATCGAACTCAGGACCTTGTGCTTCCCAGGCAAGCTCTTGTGCCACACTGAGCTATATCCCCAGCCCTTAGGTCATATTTATTTTTTTTAAGAATTTTTTATTTTATTTGTTATTTTTATTCTTGTTTCAGAATCTTTGTTTATTCACTTATTTTTATGGCTGGCTCAGCCCGCCCTGAGGGCAGGGCTGGCGCAGCATGTGGTGCCAGGGATTGAACCGTGGTCCCTGAAGCCGCCCAAGCTTCCCCAAGCAGGCACTTTAGACCACTGAGCCATCCCACCGGGCCCCGTAGGTCATATTTATTAGGTTGACTTTTACATATAAATGTAGCCTTAGCCAGGTGTGGTGGCGCACACCTGTAATCCCAGCACTTGGGAGGCTGAGGCAGGAGGATCGGTGCGAGTTTGAGACCAGCTTGGGCTACAAAAGTGAGCTCAAGACCAGCCTGAACTGCACAGTGAGACCCTGTCTCAAAAAGACAAATAAATAAATAAATAAATAAATAAATAAATAAATAAATAAATAAAAATAGGGGCCCGGCAGGATTGCTCAGTGGTCTAAAGCGCCTGCTTGGGAAAGCTTGGGCAGCTTCAGGGACCGCAGTTCAATCCCCAGCACCACATGCTGCACCAGCCCTGCCGTTGGGACAGGCTGAGCCGGCCATAAAAATGAGTGAATAAACAAACAAAGGTTCTGAAACAAGACAAAAAATAAAATAAAAAATTATTAAAAATAAAAATAAAAAGTGAGGGCCAGCCAGATAGCTCAGCGGAGTAGAGCACCTGCTTCAGCAGACACAGCAGCTGGGGTTCGATCCCCGGCATACTGTGCCGGCCCCGCCCCCCACAGCTACTGAGACTAGGCGTGGTGACACGCACCTGTCCTACCAGCACTTGGGAGGCTGGAAACAGAGTTTGATCTACATAGTGAGACCCCGTACACCCTGTAGACCCTGTCCCAAATTCATAAAAAAAATAAATAAATAAAAATTTAAAAATGAATGTGGCTCTACTGGTTATGGACTGGTCAAGTACTAATTCTGGACGCAGGTAGAAGCATTGAGAACTCGGTACAGATCAAACAGATTTATTGTCAAAAAGCTTGGGGACTCAGCATCCTCAAGCCCAAAGCTGACCGCAGGGTTCTTCCCAGACTCTCAGGAGCCCACCCTGGAGTCTCTCGGCCCCCGGAGCCCCCCGCACCCTGTTCCCCATACCCTGCGCTCACCTGGCTGCCTGGGATGTCGGTGGTGGCCTCCCAGGCGCCAGCATTCTGTCTGAACATCACCGCCAGGCCAGTATGCTCATGCCGAGGGGCTCCCAGGACCAGGTTCTGCCCCTGTTTCCGCACGATGACCGCAGCCGCATAACCTGCAAATGGCCGTGCGAGGGTCTAGGGTTTCCTTCCTGGACCCCATCACCCTCTCTGCCGGCCAGCCTTGAGTACAGGTGACGGGGCACCCCCACACACATCCTCGGCCTGCTTCGGGGGTGCCAGCCTTACCCCACTTACCCAGGTAAGCGTCATTCATGTCTGAATTCACTCGGGTCTTGTTCATGAAGGTGACTTTTCCGTTGGACCCATGCAGAAAGGCTCCCCCGGCCCAGTCGAAGCTGCCCACCGAGCCCAGCAAGGAGCCGTACTGGGGAACAGTAGACCGGAACCACGTGATGAAGAGGAGACCACAGCCGCCCATCAAAGGGGGTGGCTCCCCATCCCCAGAAGCCATCCCTGGAGCTGCTCCCCCAGCCCCTACCACTCTTCTTGGGCTCCTTCTTGTCCCACACCCACCCCAAGCCCACCAAGGGCCACCTACAGTCGTAACCGCCGCGCTGAAACCTTCCTGAGACATCTCGTGCTCAAAGGAGCTGGTGCTTCCGGTCTGCGTACCTGGGAGGGGAGAAATCGCCGACATTACAGAAACCAGAGGAGCTCGGAGAGGGGGCCCAGCCAGAAGGCTGCACCCCTCCTCAAGGGACCGCAGCCATGCCCCGCAGCTCCCTTCAGGCAAGGGAGAATGTGGACCTCAAGGGCTCTAGAGTTTCTGTTTTCCTGAGAAAAGACGTCGACACAGAGAGTACATTACATTGATTTCTAAATTGTCTCACTCAAGAAACATTTATTGAGGCCAGGCATGGTGGTAGACACCTGTAATCCCAGCTACTTGGGAAGCTGAGGCAGGAGGATTGCAAATTCGACTCTAGCCTGGACAACTTGGAGACTTAATAACACTACTTCTCAAAACACTTAAAGGGGCGGGGCTGATGTTCAGTGCTAAAGCCCTGGGTTCAAATCCCAGGTCCCCAGGATTATGTACAGAGAGTCTGCTCAAAAAATCTATACAGCCGGGCGTGGTGGCTCACGCCTGTAATTCCAGCACTCAGGAGGCTGAGGCAGGAGGATCGGTGCGAGTTCGAGACCAGCCTGGGCTACAAAAGTGAGCTCAAGGCTAGCCTGAACTGCATAGCGAGACCCTGTCTCAAAAAGACCAAAAAGAAAAGGATACAAAAAAAAAAAAAATCTATACATATTTCAGGGGAAAAAAAAATCTGCATGGCGGCCAGCAAGGTAGCTCAGCGGCCTAACACACCTGCTTAGGCAAGGTTAGGCAGCCACAGGGACCACGATTCGATCCCTGGTGTCACATGCTACACCAGCCCCACCCCCAGGGCCTTGCATTAATATTTTTATGCAAGGGAGACCCTAAAGGATGTCATATGCCACAGAAAACCCATCATTTCACTGCCAGGCCTTACAGAAGGAACTGATCATGGGTGTGCAGCGATCTCAGGACTGTTGTCACCCCGAGGCCACTCACCACACTAAGCAGTACCTGGAGCCCAGAACCACCACCCTGAGGATCTCTTGTAATCGTTGAGGTCAGGAGTGACTCGTATTAGCCGCATGATGTCTTAATAAATTCAGTATTAAAATATGTATACAAGATTTTTTTTTCTTGTTCTGAAGTATGTATACATTTTTAAAATTTTTTTAGCCAGTCTTGTTCTATAGTTCAGACTGGCCTTGAACTCACCTGGTAGCCCACGCCACCTCAGAGTCATGGCGATCCTCCTGCCTCAGCCTCCCAAGAGCTGGGATTTCAGGCGCACTCTACCACAGCTGGCTGTGTGTTTTTTCGGTAGAGCTTTTTTAAGTTTATTGAGCACTTTCTGCGTGCCAGGCACTATTCTAAACAAATAAATGCTGGCTGCACATCCACAGTTTGGGGAAACACTGGAGAGATTTGACTCCCTGCACTTAAATGTATCAGCCTAGATTCTCTAATTCCAGAGAAACTGGCTAAGAGAAGCCCAGGAGACTAGGAAAGACGCGATGTTGAGATTCAGAATGCCCAGGTTCCGCGGGTAGGGACCTGGTCAGTGTAGGGAGCCCTCAGGACAGCCCGACACCCCCACTCACCCTCAATGGCAAAGATCTTTTCCTGAAGCTGATCCTGAATGGTCTTCAGAGCATCAAAGTTATCCACCTGGAACACGTGGTCGTGAGGCGGTGCCGACGCAATGGTATTAAGCTCCTTGCGGCTTCTGTCATTTTGCAAGGCAGCTCCCACCTGTTGCCAAAGAACAAGGGCCCAATCAGGTACAACCTGGGAGTAACAGTAGCCTCCAGGAAAACAAGAAAATATTCTGAAATGTTATTTGGCCACTGAGATAATAAACCAGACAACCCCTGACACAAGACTGACCAGAACTGTGTGGGTGAACATGTTGTACACTGAGCAAGGAGCACTGGGACTTAAAGCTTGCTTTCAGTCTCTGCTCTGCTTTCAGTCTCTGCTCTGTCATGCTCCTCGGCAGGGGCTGAGCTCCCCTCAGAGGAAAGGGAGCCTTTTCTGTGCATTTGAAGGTGTTCCTTACCTGCCGACCTCTGAGGCCCAAGGCTAGCATTTTCTGTGGTACACAGGGTGCTGTGGAAGTTTGCTTACACTAAAGACCTGACTGCCACCTCTTGTATATCCAAGAGCTTTCCGCCAGAGCTTCGCCGCACTCTCCCACTCTTGATGACGTCACTTGCCCCCCTCTTTCTCTTGGGCCCAGCCCTGGATCTGTTTTCTTTTTTTGTGGCCAGCTCAGCCTGCCCTGGGAGTGTGGCTAGCACGGCATGTGGAGCTGGGGATTGAACCACGGTCCCTGCGCTTGCCCAAGCTTGCCTAAGCAGGCATTTAGACTGCTGAGCTATCTCACCAGCCAGAGCCACAGATCTTGATTTAGTGCATGGATGTCACCAAACGTGGCGCAGAGGCTTGAAAGGCACCTGCGAGGTTTCCACTCACTCTTTTCTAATTTTGTTAATCATTTGTTTGTTTGTTTGTTTGTTTGGTACAGTTCTCATTACCCAGCTCAGACTCATAATGATTCCCCTGTCTCAGCCTTACCGGTGCTGGGATTAAGGCGCTCACCACCATGCCCAGTTTTGGTGCTGGCACAGTACGCTCAGGGCCGGCACAGCATGCAGTACCAGGGATAGAACCCAGGTCCCTGCACTTGCCAGGCAGGAGCTTAGACCACTGAGCGACTGCCCGGCCCTACACTCACTCTTACTCCTCAGCCTTCCTCCTTAGACTGCACCCAGGCCAGCACACTCGCACGTGAGGCCAGGCCGAGAAGAGCAGATCACCCCAGTTCTTTCAGCCAATGCCAACCGCCCCACAGGTGAGCATGCATGGCAACCCCCAAAAGTGGTGGGATCTTGGGGGAGACGAGCACATCCCCACCAAAGGCCACTACTGATTACAAATGCGAGCCCAGGTGACACAGGAGAGCAGCCCAGAGGCCCTAGAAACTTACTTTCTTCATGTGGTCCTAGGAATTGAACCCAGGGCCTTCATCCCGGGCTCCCTTCCTGGCCTGCTTTATTGGTTATACTTTTGAAGCAGGATCTCACTAAGAAGGACGTTTCTCCAGCTGAGTTTATACTCAGGACCCTCTTGCCCCAACTACGCAGAGTGCGGGGATTACAGAACCGCATGCCCAGGGCTGGCCTGCCTTATCATTTCAAGCCAGTGAATTTTGGAATGATTGAATATATAGCATCACCAGGACATCGGCTGGGGGCAGGCAGGGGCCCTGACTTCACTTGGATTTTATCACTATTTGCAAATGAAGGATGGGTGCGTCAGGTAGAAGTTCCCACCGGGGCGCCAGGCCCCACATTTCCTACCCCGATAACATAGCGAATGATGCCCCGCCGGTTTGCCTCCGGGATGACGTCCTCGTAGTTCAGAGGGTCCCCGTACTTCTGTCCGTCTGTGATGACAACAAGGATCTTGACAGCACTGTCCCGGGCTCCGCTGGCACGCTGAAACAGTTCTCTTCTGTCAAATGCAAGGAGGCAGAGATGCCGCGAAAGCTCCGGAGGAAATATCAGCAACTCAGGGACAAAGCCCACATCCGCCTCCCCTGGGACTCAGTGGCGAGAGATGACCGCCCCCCAAGGAGCGGAAAGGCAGCTCAGGAGGAAAGAAGGCTGAGGAGGGAAGCTCTCGTGGGCTGGGCGGGCTTCACACAGCTTCGGATATTCAACCGAATGCGATGGCCTTTAAGTTTAGAAATTTTAAAACGAGAAATAGAGTGAACTGGGCTGCCACTGACTCGCTCCTGGCACGTGCCACCCCTCCGCTCGAGCTCATCTTTCTGTCCTGTGTCCCAGCCCACCCTCACCTAGAACGCACACAAGGAAATGAGAGAGACATTTCCAAAACCAAGGTACGATGCCTCGGGTGGCCTAGAGGGACGCCTCAGGTGGCCCAGAGGGCAAGGGCTGTCCCCTAGCCCCCTCCCTGGCACCCTCTGTATGTCCCCTGTACCCTCCACCAGGTTTTCTCATGAGCACCAGGCACGCAGTTCCTTCTTCAACCCTTGGCTCACGCTGAAAGTGTGCTGCGCCCCAGCCCTGGCTGAACAACCCTTCTCGCCCTTCAAAACCTCGCTAGCAGCAGCACCCCCTCCTCTTTCTGCCCTCAGCAAAGAGCGTGGAGAGCACTTACGTCACCTTGCGGATGCCCGTGGCCGTGTGTGTCGGCCCGTCCAGCTGTCTTATTGGGTTTACCAGAGATGTTGGGTTCGGGTTTTTCTTGAAATCCTCAAAGGTGAAATGAGTCCGGAACAGATTCGAGTACTGCATCAAAGAGAACTGGGACCGAGGCCCCCCCGGGCATCACCCCAGGAAGCGCCGCCCGCTCCAGGCGGTCCGCGCCTTGTCCCAATGGCCGAGAACTGGGAAGCGGCGGCAGCCAAGGCGGCAGCGCCTGCCCTGGCGGGAGGGTCAGCGAGCTCTGGCTGGCACGCGTGCCCGGCCTCTCGCGGGCCACTCCCCAGCGTCCCCTCGGCCCTCACCAAGGTTTTAGACTTCTCGAATTGGTCCATCACAGTTGAGACAAACTCCTTCATCTTCTGAAAATCAAAGTCACGGATGCTGCCGGAGCCATCGATCAAGAAGGCAATGTCGCTCTCCCGCTGAGGACACCCTAGAGAAGAGCGGGGAGGAGGACAAACAGATCCAAGGCTTGCGGTACAGCAGAGCCCGAGCCCTCAGCTCTTCTTGGTCAGATGAGAATAAAAGGAGAACGAGAGGCCGCCTGTGAGGCAGGCTAAATAAAAGCACAGCTTTCTTGGGCGGCAGCAAGACGGCTTGGCCACAAAGCCCCACAAACACAGGCAAAACAACAAACCAAATACGAGGTGGGAACAAAATTGTGGTGAACTTGGGCCGGCCAAATAGCTCAGCGGATTACAGCACCTGCAAGTAGGTGCAGGGGCCGGGGCTTCGATCCCTGGGTCTGCCATACAGCCGCCCCCCCCCGCCCCCGGGGTGATGGTGCAAGCCTGTAATCCCGGCACTTGGGAAGCTGTAAATAGATGTATCACTAGGAGTCCATTCTAGCAGTGAGAGCCTGAACCCCCTGTAGACCCTTCCCTAGGTTTAAAAAAAGAATATGATAAATGCCTAATTTTTAGTATATTACTATAAAGACACATTGTCATTTAATTCCCCACAAGGGACCCCCCTCCTTGCTTTGAATATACTCATCCTATCAGTCTCATCACCTTTTTTTTTCTTTCTTTCTTTCTTTTTTTTTGTCTTTTTGAGACAGGGTCTCCCTGTGCAGTTCAGGCTGGCCTTGAGCTCACTTTTGTAGCCCAGGCTGGTCTCGAACTCGCACCAATCCTCCTGCCTCAGTCTCTCAAGTGCTGGAATTACAAGGTGTTCCACCATGCCCAGCATTCTTGCCACTTTCTATGTTTTCTGTTTTGTTTTGTTTTTGTTTTGTTTTAGTGGTACCAGGGATCGAACTCAGGACCTTGTGCTTGCCAAGGTCTTATTCTACTGAGCTATCTCCCCGGCCCTCTTGCCTACTTTCTCAAGCAGGTCTGGAAGGCCTCCCTCATGAATGTCTTTAGCTGAACTGTTACAGCTGCTTCCATGTCCTGAACCGATGCAAAGCAGTTACCTCCCTTGCTCATGTTGACGTAAGGATAGAGCCACCAGTCATATGGCGCCACATCCACTGAATAAGTGGATGACCACACACCATAATATTTTTACAAAGGCTGGGGAGATAACTCAGCAGCATAAGCACCTGCCTGGCAAAACAAAAAAAGGACTGAAGAGATAGCTCTGTGGCCTAAGTACCTGCTTGGCAAGTGCAAGGACCTGAGTTCAATCCCTGGTACCTCATGCCATGTCAGTCCTGGAATTCCAGGCACACTGTACCAGTGGTTCTCAACCTGTGGGGCGCAACCCCAGCCAGGGTCGAATGACCAAAACACAGGGGTCAGGTATTTACATTCTGAATTATAACTGTAGCAAAATTACAGTTTTGAAGTAGCCACCAAAATTATTTTTTGGTTTGAGGTCACTGCAACATGAGGAACTGTATTGCAGGGTCACAGCATTAGAAAGGTTGAGAACCACTGAAGTAAATAAATACATATGTAATATGTATATATATATATGTATATATATATACATATTACATATGTATTTATTTATATATATAACAACCTTTTTGCTGATGACATTTGGCACAGCATTCACGGTTTTTGGTCACACCACTACATTTTTAGCTACACCTCAGAAAAGCCCTCACAATAGAGGACTTTCAGAATGTGGCAAAAATGATAAGTGTGTTTGACAAAACAGTGAGTATTTTGAGAGAGATTAACAACAACGTTGATTACTCTAACAAATCTTTAGAATTAAACGTTCGCTATATAGTCCTATGAGCCCTCAGATATTTTGGTGGAAGTAGCTAAAGGGCAGTGCCGGAGTCCTGCGAAGGAACAGTAGCATCTTCACAGCGAGCTTGGCTGCCCGAGCGGGAGGAACTGTGATTTCCACCCACCCGCACCGCACCGCCCCGAGCAGCCCAGGGGAGTCGGACCTGCGGACCTCACCAGCCAGTCACCATCACGCCTGGCCTGTGCCCAGCAGGGGTCGCTGCAGACTCACAGGCACTGACTGAGCCCTCCAGGAGACCCCAGCCTCCACAAGACCTCCTCACCCCAGAGAAGGAGCCCCAACTGCGGCCCAGCCTGCGGCCTGTGAAGCCGGTGCACCGTGCCTGCCTGGAATCACACCCACCGCGGCCATCGCTCCCGCTCCAGGCATGAGTAGTTGTCGTGGTGTGCGTCTAGCTGTGCCCGGGAAGCCTCATCAGGTCCCAGGCAGGGCTTTTCTGAGGTAGCTGGGTCAGGAGTGTGTGAGGTTAGCATCAATGGTGCGTGATTACTAAATTAGTCTACTGATTAGCTTGGTATAGCTCCAGGTAGGATCGAGGCTGCCCCATCCCGGGTGTGATGCCAACCACCCTAAGGACAGTGGCCTTGAACGGACATGAGGCACAGAGAGAGGTCGCTGCCCACGGCTCACTGCCCTCTGCGGCCCTGCTTTGCCATGGGCTATTTCTCCAGCGTGATGCTGCTCTGCCACACTTCCTGCCCCTCAGCCAATCAGTTAAGGAATGAACCCGCTACAAACTGGGAACTAAATGAACCTCTCCTGCTTTAACTCTGAGCATTGGGCATTTTGTCTCAGCAATGACACATTTCTCTGGTAACAGAGAAATGGAGTCACTACTGTGACTCTACTTGACTGTATGGTGCAGGAGCCTTTGGAACTGACTTGTGGGACAAGTTTGGAAAGATCTGAAGAAACCGGCTGGAAAAAAAAAAAAAAAAAAAAACAGCCCTGGAAGGCCTTCAGCTGCGCTTGGCGGGAGATGCAGGCCAGAGCTCTGAGGACCAGCATGCCGATGGTAGGAATGCTGTGTGCAAGGACCAGACCCCAGAAGGACTGCACTGGCTGATGGACCCTGGGGGATGCATGCTATGCCGTGACACACTCACTTCCAGAGACGGCAGGAGACTGTGACTAGGGTAGCGGACCCAATCATCTTGCAGAAGAAATTTCAAGCAGTCTAATATTGAAGCAGTAATATGGCTACTGTTGGGAGCTTTTAACTAGAGCCCAGTAGAGTGATTTAGAACATGGAAAGTTTATCCAGAAAAGGAAACTCCTGTACGCTTGTGGACTGCAAAGAGACAGCAAAGGAGAGAAGACCTAAGGACATAGCAGGAACCACCAGGGAGGGCTGGCCACATGGTCGGTGGACTAACGTGCCTGCTTAGGCAGACGCGGGAGCCGGGGGTTCGATCCCCAGCCTGCCATGCTGGCTCCACCCCAGGACATGCTGAGATGGCTACTGAGACTGGGCTTGGTGGTCCATTCCTGTAATCTCAGCACTTAGGAGACTGATTACAAGTTCCATCTATACACCGAGACTCTGTACTTTAAAAAATACATTAAAAAATGAACCACCAGGACTCCACCCTCTGCAATGTCAAAATTGCAAAAGTGAAAGACTCATTTCCAGAAAAGAGCCCCAACGCATGTTCCAGAAAAGCAGCACTCTAGGAAAGCTGTTTCTCAAGCTATGATTCACAGGTGCCCAGCCCTTACGGCCAAAAGAGGAGGAAGCCCGACCACAGCTGCAGCTGGCAGGAGACCCCAGTGCCACTCAATGAAGAAAGGGCTCACAGACAACCAGCTGGCTTCTCAGCAGACACGCTGCAGGCCCAGAGAGCGTTGAAGGAGGTACTCGTGGTGGT
>PVJA010053268.1:0-12047 GCA_004027025.1 Myocastor coypus
TTTTTTTTTTTTTTTTTTTTTTGCAGAACTAGGGATTGAACTCAGGTCCTTGCACTTGCCAGGCAAGTACTTATTCTACTGAGCCATATCCCCAGCCCTCTGATCTTTATTTACTTATTTTTTCATTTTATGTATTCGGTACAGGGCCTGACTACGCAGCTCAGACACATTAGTGATCCATCTGATTTTAGCCGGTCCCAGCACTGGGGTTCACTGGTGTGCCCCCATGCCTGGACTTATTTGCTGGTGTGGGCCAGGGCTGGCATGGCATGCGGGACTTGGGGGGCCAAACGCTGGTCCCTGTGCTTGCCAAAGCAGGTGCTTATCTCATCGGCCCTGCCCAGCTGATCTTAAGCTCACTGTGTGGCCCAGGCTGGCCTTGAAGTCTCTGTGATCCTCCTGCCTAAGTCTCTCAAGTACTGAGATTGTAGGCATGTGCCACCATGCACAACTTCTGGTAGATTTTAAAAATGTTATTTCAGGGGCCACAAGTACAACTCAGTAGCAGAGCACAAGGCCTCATACTTGATACCCAATGCAGAAAGAAAAGCAAAATAGTCATTTCACTTTAGTTTCTTGTTCGCTAGTGAAATTGAACATCTTTACCTATGTTTGGCTATGATTTTCCTCTCAGAACTGTCACTTCTCACTCTGATCATTCTTCATTGGCTGCTTTATCTTATTACTGATTTGTTGGGATTCTTTCTGTATGATGTATTAATCCCCTTTGTCTTTAATCAAATTTCATAGTTTATTGTGTCATCTATGACTTAATTTTTATTTATAACTTCTTCTGGTAAATCATCCTGGCTAACCACACTTGGATGTATCTGACACCATATGACTTTTCTGATCATTCCTGATATTTGGCCCTGTAGTCACCTCTGATCCGAGACTGTCCTCTTTTCTTCACTCTCCAGAGCTTTCTGGCTTCTGACTCCCCTGACCTCCTGGCTTGGCCTCCCCCTAGGTTTGTGAATGGGGCAGGTTACTTTGCTGCTGTGGCAGATGCCATCCTGCGAGCCCGAGAGGAGATTTTCATCACAGACTGGTGGTAAGTGAGGGAAGGACCCACCAGAAAGGGCAAGATAGGCCCTGCAGCAGATCAGCACTGGGACAAAGTGGAAGAGGGCCTGCAGCAGATCAGCACTGGGACAAAGTGCTGGTCTGGAGTTTAACTTGTTTTGCAACCCCTACGTTGAATCCTAGGTTGAGTCCTGAGGTTTACCTGAAACGCCCAGCCCATTCAGATGACTGGAGACTGGACTTTATGCTCAAGAAGGCAGCGGTGAGGAGTCAAGCAGTCAGGCTGGAGGGGAGGTGTGGTGGGGACTGCCTGTGGGTGGAGATTGATTACAAGGACTGCCGGGTAGAGCAGGTTGGGAATCTGAGGCTCCCAGGAGGGAAGCCTGCCCCTCTGGCTCTGTGTGTCTCAAGCACTACTGTTCCAGCTCTGTCTTCCCAGTACTGGCATAAACTTCTCCCCTGGTACCCATAACACTTTATTGTGTTACCTGGAGGTATACTTGTCTTTCTCACAGGACTGATTAATATCACTACTTCAAGTGCAAAGCACAGCACCCCACATGTAGGGAGCGTTTTTGAGTGTTGAAGGGTTAATGCAAGGCTACATGGGTGATGGAAGGTGGGCGGCTAAGTGGAAAGAGACAGGGATGGAAAGATATGCATTGGAAAGGTGAAGGTATAAGAGAGTGGGTGGGTAGATGGCTGCATGCTAGACGGGAGATAAGATGATGAATAAGTTGTTGGGAAGATGGATAGATAGGTAATGTGGGCAGGAGGTAGATGTGTGGCTAGATGAGTGGGTGAGCGGTTGGATGACATGCCTTCTAAGTTTGCTGCAAGGATCTAAGCAGCATACATATGTGGCAGAGCATCTGGGATTTCCAGGCAGGGAGGAAGGACACAGGGGAATCTTGAGTATGAGGAAGGGTTTGGAAGAGTGAAAGGGGTCTTCTGGGAGAAGCACTAGTTTCTGATTTCCCTACCACCAGGAAGAAGGGGTGCGTGTGTCTGTTCTGCTCTTTAAGGAAGTGGAATTGGCCTTGGGCATCAACAGTGGCTATAGCAAGAGGACACTGATGCTGCTCCATCCCAACATAAAGGTGACTCTTAGCTGGGTACAGTGGCTCAGGGATATAATCCCAGCACTCTGGGAGTCTGAGGCAGGAGGATCCCAAGTCCAGCATGGGCAACTTAGTGACTAAGATTCTGTCTCCAAAATAAAAAGTGACTCTGAGGCCTCAGAAATCCTCTCATTCTACAGCCTTCCTCGAGCTTCCCCATTCCTTCACCACCACCTCCTTCTCCCTAGAGGCCTTATCCTTCTAGTATTGTTCCCTCTGTCTTCTCACCTCTGCCTACCCCTCCTGAGCTCCTCTATACCTGCTCTAGGTGATGCGCCATCCAGACCAGGTGACACTGTGGGCCCACCATGAGAAGCTCTTGGTGGTTGACCAAGCAGTGGCCTTCCTGGGGGGGCTGGACCTTGCCTATGGCCGCTGGGATGACCTTCACTACCGGTTAACTGACCTTGCAGACTCAGCTGAATCAGCTGCCTCACAGGTAATTCCCCCAGGCCTTCCTTAGCTTCCCAGAAAAGCAGATCACCTAAATCCATATACCTTGGTTGCAGTGTCTCCTCCAGTGATTCCAGGCACTGCTCACCCTCAGGGTTCCTTAGCCTCTCTCAAGCACCAGGAACCGCTGTGAAAATACTGTGATCCAGGCCTTCTCCATTTCCACTAACTCCAAGTGCATCTGGAGGGAGGCAGGGCAGGGATATCAAAGCCTCTCTCCATTTCATTCCTGCACCTGTATCTCTCTCACTATTTCTGAGTTCCTAGCTTCTCTTCAGCCTGGCTCTGTATGGCCCCTGACCTCTCCTCATCTGCTCTGCTGTGTTCTTCTTCAGCCTTCTACCCCATGCCCAGACTCTGCAGCTACTCCAGATCTCTCTCACAACCAACTCTTCTGGCTGGGGAAAGACTACAGCAATCTCATCGTCAAAGACTGGGTGCAGTTAGACCGGCCTTTTGAAGGTGAGGCTCCACCCCAAAGCCCCCAAGATCTGGAACTAGGGCGGGAGCTGGGGTTATGACTAAGACTAGGAGGTGATCAGAGGAAGTCCTCTGGCAGGTTACACTTCCTCCCAGCCCCAGGTATCTCCCAGAGATGAGCTTTGACATATCCCTGACTCTTTTGCGACTCCCAGATTTCATTAATAGGGAGACCACACCCCGGATGCCATGGAGGGATGTTGGGGTGGCCGTCCATGGCTTAGCTGCCCGTGACCTTGCCCGGCACTTCATCCAGCGCTGGAACTTCACCAAGGTGCTCCCTACTTCTAGTGGGGGATGGAGGTGGGGGGAACCCAGGCTCACCTTGTCACCTCCTGCTGAATGAACTGCCCCTCTACCTCAGACCACCAAGGTTAAGTACAAGACACCTATGTACCCCTACCTGCTGCCCAAGTCTACCAGCACTGCAGACCAGCTCCGTTTCACACTCCCAGGAGGGCAGTGTACCACTGTGCAGGTGAGCTAGCCTCCTCCCCTCTTCCCTTCAGCCGGATGCACCATTGACTCTTCCCCAGTGCAACAGAACTCCAGGTTCCTCCTTTCACGGGGCCAGGAGTCACATCGTACTTCCCGTTCCAATAGGTCTTGCGGTCTGTGGACCGCTGGTCAGCAGGAACACTGGAGAGCTCCATCCTCAATGCCTACCTGCACACCATCAGGGAGAGCAAGCACTTCCTCTACATTGAGGTCCAAATGGCTTGAGGGTGGGGGAGGAGGTAGAAGGGATGTTCCAGAAGAAAGACTGGGGATACCAGTAGGATCAGTCTTCCAGAGCTGGTAGAGCTGGACTTGGAGTTGCTAGAAGCTTGGAAAAGGAGACTAGGGCTGGGAGCCTGTGGCCTTGGCAAGCTGCTAATGTCTGCCTTTGGTCCCCACCCTAGAATCAGTTCTTCATTAGCTGCTCAGATGGGCGCACGGTCCTGAACAAGGTGGGCGATGAGATTGTGGAGAGAATCCTGAAGGCCCACAAGTAAGGTGGACTGTCAGGAAGATGGGGACGGTGGGCATGGTCTAAGCCCTGCTGACTTGAGAGCAGCCTGCCTCTGACTCTGCCTCTCTCTGTAGACAGGGACAGTGTTTCCGAGTCTATGTGCTTCTACCCTTGCTCCCTGGCTTTGAGGGCGACATCACCACAGGTGGTGGTAACTCTATCCAGGCCATTCTGCACTTCACATACAGGTGAGCCCCCAGCCACACTCCACTCTTCAGGAGACCCATACTCCCCAACTCTCTCCTGATGCCTTCATTTTTTTTTTTTGGTGGGGAAGGTGCTGTGTCTTTGAGCTATATCCCTGGCCCACCTGATGCCTTCTTGCTCAACCTTTGAAATCCACCTCCCCTGACACCTTCCTTTCTCCTCCCCCAGCCTCCATCTCCTCACTCTTTGTTTTTTTCTTTTTAATGTTCTTCATGCTTCTTTCCTCTCAGGACCCTGTGTCGTGGCGAGTATTCAATCCTACATCGCCTCAAAGCAGCTAGTAAGTGCTGAGCACCAAGGGTTCCAGCCCTGTAACCCTGGGGAAATGATGGCATGTTGCTGGAGGCCTAGGAACAGGGAAAGGGGACTGTCATAGTTGCATGTTGAGCAACTATGCACTCCAGGGCAGGGTGCAGACTAGACTCTTGATACAAGAGCTTCTGAAGTAAGGAAGGAGGTGGGACAGGGCCCTGAGGGGCACATCTCTCCTCACACCCCTTTTGTCTCTTTGTGTGCAGTGGGGACAGCATGGCGGGACTACATGTCCATCTGTGGACTTCGCACACACGGAGAGCTGGGTGGCCATCCAATCTCAGAGCTCATCTATATTCACAGCAAGATGCTCATTGCAGACGACCGGACGGTCATCATTGGTCAGTGCTGGATCTGGGTCTCTGACATTGAAAGGAAGGTGGGAAAGGGGCAACGTGTGGCATGGGGAGGACAGAAACTACTGTTGATAATTGCCTGCTGAGGTCCTGAGGTACAGTTGGGGAGTTCCCCCAGACCCAGATATAGACACTTTGCCATACACACCACAGGTTCTGCAAACATCAATGACCGGAGCTTGCTAGGGAAGCGGGACAGTGAGCTTGCCGTGCTGATCGAGGACACAGAGATGGTGCCGTCCCTTATGGATGGGGCAGAGTATCAGGCGGGCAGGTTTGCCTTGAGTTTGCGGAAGCACTGTTTCAGGTAGAGCTGGGCAAGGTGCTGGATGGTGGAGGTGGGAGGCCGTGAGAGGGCTGCCCTTTGAGCTAGAGGTGAGGACTGCTCAGAGTCAGCAAACACCCCAGCTTAGTATCAGCAAAACAGGAACAGTAAGAAAGATAATATTTTTTAAGACTGTAATTGAGACCCTTTCTTCCGTAGTGCGATCCTTGGGGCAGATGCCTCCCCAGGCCTTGATCTCCGAGATCCAGTCTGTGACGACTTCTTCCAGTTGTGGCAAGACAGAGCAGAGAATAATGCCAATATCTATGAGCAGGTAGGAGCAGAGTGAAGCTGCAAAGGAAACTGATGGGTTGTCCTGCTCAGGGTGGGATGGAGAAGAGTCTCCTGATAGTCATTCTCGGAGGGGGAACAAGGGTTGGGGGAACATTTATAGCTAGTGGATTTGGTGGCCTGTTATGAGGGGTACTGAGAGGTAGTATGGGGGGGAAGTCCAGCCTAGTTAGTTTAGACTCTTGGAAGAGTCTCTCCAGGACTAATTACCTTCCATATGCTCCCTTCTGCCCCCAGATCTTCCGCTGCCTGCCTTCCAATGCCATACGTTCCCTGCGTACTCTCCGGGAGTATGTGGCTGTGGAGCCTCTGGCTGTGGTCAGTCCTCCTTTGGCCCAGTCTGAACTCACCGAGGTCCAGGGCCACCTGGTTCACTTTCCCCTCAAGTTTCTAGAGGATGAATCTTTGCTGCCCTCACTGGGGAGCAAGGAGGGCATGATACCCCTAGAGGTGTGGACATAGCTGAGGTTCCAGACAGCAAGAAGTCAACCACTGTGGGTTCCACTGTGTCTCACTTCCTGGTCCTAAATCCTGAGGACTGAGGGCAGGGCCTTTTGAGATCTGAGGAGGCAAGCAGGCCGACAGGAGACTAGAGGAGTCCCAGTTGGACCTTTACTTGATAAGTTCCGAAGAGGACACTCCTGAACCTGTCCTGGGAAGACAGAAATGAGTCATAGTGACACAGGAAAAAGTCATCCATCCTGCTGCCTCAATAAAACCACTGCTCCAGAGAAACATAACCCACTAGGACACTTGGGGTCAAACCCTGATTCTAGGAGGGCAGGGGTTACTGCCTTCGCCCTTCCCCATCTCCTTTGCGTCTTTTTCCTTGAGACTCCTCTGTGACTAAAGCCCTTCCCAGCCTGTCACTGCCAAGGTAAAAGGAAGGGTAAAGGCACTTTGGGGGCAGCCCCTGGCAGAGTGAGAAAGCAGGCAACTAACTTCCTCTGCTAGCCTGTGGACAGACACTAACTTTGTACCAGTTGAATAAGCATTTCATAAATAAAACAGTAGAAAAAGCCCATGCCTCTTCATTAGAAGAGCTGATCAGGTGGCCGTACCTCTGTGCGGACACCAGCTTCCTCATTTCTATCCACCCTGCTCTTCTGTTTGTGCCTCAGTACTGCCTGTCTGTGGCTTTAGAATTCAGTCTCCTGGGCTCGGCAGGATGGCTCAGTGATCTAAAGCGCCTGCTTAGGAAGGCTTAGGTGGCTGTAGGGACTGTGGTTTGATCCCCGGCACCACATGCTGTGCCAGCCCTGCCTTCAGGGAAGGCTGAGCCGGCCATAAAAATAAATAAATAAACAAACAAAAGTGCTGAAACAAGAAAAAAAAAAAAGAAACATTTAAAAAAAAGAATTCAGTCTCCTGAAGGATACCCAGTGAACTCTGGAGCTGACACGGCAGCCGCCCATAACAGGGGTTGCCTCAGAAGGCCTAGACAGGTTGCCTCTTTTTTTAAATTATTTTTTATTTTAATATTTATCTATTTATTTATTTAATTTATTTATTTACTATGGCCAGCTGAACCATCTTGCCGGCCCCAGCCTGCCTCTTGTTCAAGTGACAGCTCTGGGAGAGGTTTAGTAAAATCCCTTTGTGAGTGACTGAAGCTGTAGTCTTGTGGTTGGGATGTAGCACAATGGTGGAGGTCATGCTTGGTGTGTTAGAGGCCCTGGGCTCATGGATTTGTGACCAGAATTGTGGGCCCAAATCCTGGACTTAGCACTTAGAAGCTAGGTCACCTTGTCAAGTCATATCACTTCTCCAGGTCTCAGTAGTCCTAACTTGGGAATGGAAATAATATTTATGTAACTGGCTCACTTTAATGACTTAGTCACTGACCTAAATATTTCTTCAGTACTTTCTGCTATCTCCCAGGCACTGGCAGAAGTAAATACAATGGTGGGGTGCAATGGCTATTGTAATGTCAGTTACGAAAAAGACCAAGACTAAAGGATTATCAAATTCAAACCCGGCGTGGACAGTATAAAAAGGAAAAGTGAGTACACAACATTCCTACCTTATAGCACTCAAACTCGTGACCTTGCACTGGCCAGGCAGGTGCTTATGTTGCTGAGTTATATCCCTAGCCCAGCACTCATGTTCTGAGGCATCATTATCTAAATACGGAAGTCACTGGCCACTTGTGGAAGGCTGAGGCAGGATTACTGTGGGTTCAAGGCCAGTCTGAACTATTATCAAGACCCCATCTTAAAGAACAACTGGGGGGGGGGGCAGCGATGAAATAGCACAGTGGTCTAAAGCACCTGCTTAGGTAAGCTTAGGCAACCACAGGGAACAAGGTTTGATTACTGGCACCACATGCTGTGCCACCCCCCAGCTGGCCCCCAGGGCAGACGGTGCTGGCCATAATATAAATAAACGAAGTTAAAAAGAAAAAAGAACAACAACAAAAGGACTGAGGAGGTCAGTTGAGTGCTTGCTTAGTGTGTACAAGGCCCTGAGTCCAATCCTTAAAGGGAGAGAAAGGAGTATAAGTGTTTCACACCAGCCACATATTGCTCGTAATTAGCATATTGGACAGTGTGGGTGTGGATCATCTATATCATTGCATGAAGTTCTATTGGACGGGCTGGGGAGATGGTTGCAGGGAATTAGTGCTTGTCTGGCAAGTGAAAGGTCCTGAATTTGATCTCTGGTACCAAAAAAAAAAAGAAACTACTAGGCAGCATGGCTCTGGAAGGAATAGAATAAATTGGCACAGTCTGTGAAAGAGCATCACACATGTACCAGATTGAGGCTGGTTACTTCCCAGGAGGGAGAAAGAACTTCCACTTGCTTGGTAACATTTTTTAAACTGAGTGGTGTGTGTATGCATTATTACTTATAGTCATAACTTTTTTTTTTTTAAATCTTTTTGAGACAGGGTCTTACTATGCAGTTCAGGCTGGTCTTGAGCTCACTGTTTTTTTGTCTTTTTGAGACAGGGTCTCGCTATGCAGTTGAGGCTGGTCCTGAGCTCACTTTTGTAGCCCAGGCTGGTCTTGAACTCGCACCAATCCTCCTGCCTCAGCCTCCCGAGTGCTGGGATTACAGGCGTGCGCCACCACGCCCGGCTTGAGCTCACTTTTGTAGTCCAGGCTGGTCTCGAACTGGCACTGATCCTCCTGTCTCAGCCTCCCAAGTGCTGGAATTATAGGAATATGCTACCACCCCTGGCCCTATATTGTTTCTTTCTACCAAAAAGCAAGGGTTATCTTTCCATTTCTTTCTTCATGTCCAACTCAAATGTAGCTTTTTTTTTTTTTTTTTAATGGTTGGCTCACCCTGCCCTGGGCATGGGATTGGCACAGCATGTGGTGCCGGGAGGAATTGAACCACAGTCCCTGAGGTTGCCTAAGCTTGCCTAAGTAGGCACTTTAGACCACTGAGCCATCTCATCGGTCCCATAACTTTGTTATGTCTGAAATATTTTGCAGTTAGAAAAATGTTGAAAAAAAAGAAAAAAGAAAAATGTTGAGCAGTTACTGGCTTATGCTCTTCCTGCCCTAGTTTCTCACCCATCCCAGAATTGGCCTGAGTCAAGAAAAGCTCAGGGTAGAGTGAGGAGCTTAAAGGCTTCCCAAGAGAGGCTGGTGCTGGGTGGGGATGATGTGAAGAGAGGGACTGGGTTGCTCTGCTTGTCCATTCCTTTGAGTCCAGCCCTCTGGCTTTTCAAGGAGACAGATTCCCCTCCTATACATAGCAATTTGAGGAACTAATTGACATTCTGTTAATTAGCTTCATTGTCACCACTAAATGCCTCTTTCCCTAGGGGCATTATTACCTCCTAAATTGCAGGTGTAGTGTAGAGGCAGAAGCTGCCCCAAGGATCTCACTCTATCTTGCAGGATTCTGTGCCCACACTGTGCTTGCCAGAGTGTGAGCACAGGTGAAGGTGTGTGTGTGTGCACCCTCAGTGCTTTTTTTAAATGAGATAGCGTTTTGCTATATAACCAGGCTTACCTCAAACATGATCTTCCTGCCTCAGCCTCCCAAGGAATGATACCATATCTGCCCCCCATACCTTCAGACAGTCTTGCTAAGTTGTCCAACCTGGGCTCAAACATGTGTTCCTCCTGCCTTTTGGCCCTGAGTGCTAAGTTACTGATGTGTACATTCATGCCTGGCTTCGAGTTCCTTGACTGGAGATCAACCACAGTGTAGGGAAGAAAAGTGAAGAGGAGATCAAGATTTAAGATACAAAGAATTGGCTCCAGAGAGAAAGGCATAACTCCATAATAGAGCACTCACTTATGCCGGGACCTTGGATTCCCCATCCTTAGTGCATGTGTACGCACATGCATGTGTGTGTATGCATGCGTGCACACACACACACACATGCGCAAGACTTTAGACACATAATTGGTTGAAAGTCTAGTCTTGCAGGGTTGTTGGCATATTAGGCCCTGGGGGTGACAGATCTTCTCAGGGTTAATTCATTTTCCAAAGGTCCTGTAATTAGTCTTTTTTATTATTTGCTGCTAGGGATGAACCCAAGACTTTATAGCCTCCCGCCCACCCTGTCTGTAATAGTCTAAATTTTCTTCATGCCTAGTGTAGGATTCCTTTGGCTCTTTTATCTGAGGTTTTTTTTTTTTTTAATTTTTCATGTTTATTTTTTAAAGAAAAAAAAACCCAAAATGTAAAACAATAAGAGACTAATAATGATTAATACATTGTGTATTGTTATTTTTTAATCATTTTTATCTATTTGATTGCTTGCTTATTTGTTTTGTGATATCAGGGATTAAACCCAGGACCTTGTGCTTGCCAGGCAGGTGCTTATGCTGCTGAGCTATATCCCTGACCCCTGTTACTTTTAAATTAATTATTCAGAGTACAAGGTATTGGCATTTACCTGTCCAAACAATATCATCGCAAACTTTTTTGTATTTTAGGGAAGGGTCTGCAGAATATTCAGGGTCTCACTACTAGACCAGACTCGTAGGCGCCACCTGTTTACAGGCTCCCAAGAGTTCGGGTTATAGGTGGGCGCCACCACACCCAGTCTTAATTGCCATTTTAGCCCACCCCAGCACATGGCAGGCCTGGAGATTGAACCCCTTTTAATCCAGCACTTTAATCCGCTGAGCTATTTGGCCAGCCCTTACAACTTTCTTTTTTATGTATTTAGTGTAGGGTCTACAGGGTCTCACTACACAGATTGGACTCATAGTGATCCTCCTATTTTCAGCCTCTCAAGTACTGGGGTTACAGGTGTGTGTCACCATGCCCAGTCTCAGTCTGGGTTTCTGTGCATTCCAGGGGCGGGGCCAGCACAGCATGACTGAGAATCTACCCCAGTCCCTGCGCCTGCCGAGCTATCTGGCTGACCCTCTATAGACTTTTCTTTTCATTGAACTAAAAGAAGTTAGTAGTATGACTATTTTAATTATCTTTTTTTTTTTTCTCTTTGAGACAGGGTCTTGCTGTTCAGTTCAGGCTAGCCTTGAGCTCACTTTGTAGCCTGGGCTGGTCTGGAACTCCCAGTGATCATCCTGCCTCAGCCTCACTAGTGCTGGGATTACAGGCATGGACCATCACGCCTGGCTTTAACTATCTTTTTTATATAGACTATCTCAATTTTGCAGATTATATTTACTTTTCCCTTCTTGTCTCCATTCCTCCATCCCGGTTTCCCTTTCCTTTCAAAGCTTCTTCTCATTTTACAATATTGTATATGTTGGATTTTTACTTTAGAGAAACAATACAATGTTTACACATTATAGACAACTTCAGAAATATACCAAAAAAAGCAGAGAACAAGAGAATAAGTCTTCATGTGTCTGTGCCCCATATTTAATAATTATGAGCATGAAGTCAGTTTTGTTCTGCTCCCAACTCCCTTATAGTCAGTCCTTCTCTTTTAAATTTGTCATTGGGGATTGAGTCCAGGCGCTTCACACTGAGCTATGTCTCCCTCCCTTCCACTTTTCAGAAAGGGTCTCGCTAAATTGCCAAACTCGGCTTGAATGTATGATCCTTCTGGCTGAAACCGGTGCTGCGATTACAAGTATGTGCCACCAAGCCTGGCATTACAGTGCCTCTTGAGACATAGTGGCCATTTATCCCATCCTCATCATCCTAATTTGCTCATTTATTCATTTAGTATTAAACGTTCTGTGAGTCAGGCATTAGTAAATATATTGGGGGCCCAGTATATGCCTAATGTTTTATGTACATAATTTTATTTTATTCTAACCTATTTTTATCTCAGTTTTACAGATTAAAATTAAGCCTCAGGAAGGTTAGGATTTACCTAAAGCATTCATTTTGACATTTATGTTTGTTTTATCTAATAGTTTTTTTGGGGTTTTTTTTTTGTTTTGTTTTTTTTTGTACAGGAGATTAAACCCAGGGCCTCTGAATGCTAGTCATGTGCCCTAGCTCTGAGGTATATTGCTAAATCTGATTTCTTCCCTTTTTCTCTCCTCCCCTCCCCTCCCTTCCCCTCCCCT
>PVJA010053269.1:0-12046 GCA_004027025.1 Myocastor coypus
ACCCAGAGAAAAACATTCTCTCAGGCTTTCACAGAAAGCAAACTGGCCAAGAAATGGCCGTGACTCGTTCTGAAGGCTGACACTAACAACAGTTCTACAAAGTACTGTCTATGGTCCCAAACTTAATCCTGAGGGGATTTGACCCTGGAAGATACAAAAAAATGAATGTTTTGTTATACAGGTCTTTCTTCAACTTGCCCTTGACCACCCAGCAGGAAAAAAAAATGCTTAATTACAATGCATGAAACACAGAGCTAGATTGGTGAGACGAGCTTTAGGAGGCTTGGATTCAATAGCCTCCAACATCACAAGCTTCACTGGTGGCCCACTGCAATTGCAGAACATTTGACTGTGTATGTATCTGCTTCCTCTTAGTCCAAAGAGAAGTATATTCTTTTCCTTTCTTTTTCTAAGTAACATCAATAGGGAGGTGGGTCATGCCCACACACTGTACTCTGTAGAACGATTGTGAGGACAATATGCAATATGTCAACTTTCAAAGAAAAGAAAGGGGAAAAGAAAAAAAATAATAACGTTGATTTAGAAGAGTTAATGTTTAATTGTTTGATCAATCTTATATACCTATATGTATTAATCTAAACTGATCTGATGATGAAAATATGTAATACAACCCATGTTAAATTTAAACAATAAAAAAATAGGAAAAAGATACTCCTCACCATCATCTCATTGTGTACATCCAATGCACACTGCTTCCTCCACTGAGCTTCTCTCTGATATTTCTACTTTTCGATCACCTAAACCCTAGCTCTCCATCTGGGCCCAGGCCACCAAATTACTCCCAATAGTACTTTGGCCCAACTACACAATAGGCTTCCATACTTATGAGCTCACAGGTATAGCAGTCCTTAAAGCATGGAGCCACTAAGTGGTCATCTACCCATATGCAACTGTGCATGATTAAATCCCACCCTTCCACACAGTCAAAGAAAGGAGCCCATGCTGTATTAGTTGTATAGACAACAAAACAGAGCTTGCTGAATGTCGCTCTTCCCAATCCAAAATGAAAACGGATTCCTTTTCCACTAAAAACATCTGTCCTTTTGGCACACCTTTCCTGGAAAAAAGAAAAGAAGAAGAAAAAAATGGAGGAAAGGCTTTCTAGTAGAATTTGATAAATCAGGGCCCACATATTTTTCCATCTTTTGGTAAAATAAATACTGCCTCTGATCGAATATGATTGAGAAAAGCTAGGAATAGTGACAAAACATTTATCTCATCAAGAGGAAGCAAGGCTACTTACTGCATGATCACTCTGAAAATAGTCTCAGGAAATCATCTTAGGCCAGGCTCACACCCTGACAGTTCAATGAAATCAAGAAACTTCAGGTGACATTAGTGACAAGAAGTGGCCTGAGGACTGCAAAAGCTAAGAAGAGCGTTCAAATGGCAGCACATGATCTAAACTCTCACAGCTGTTTCTGTTCTTCTTTTTAAAAAACTTGCTTTGCTTTTGTTTTTATTTTGTTTTTTGAAACAGGATCTCGCTATGCAGTTCAGGATGGCCTTGAACTCACTTTTGTGGCCCAGGCTGGTCTCGAACTCACATTGATTCTCCTGCATCAGCCTTCCAACTGCTGGGATTACAGCATGTGCCACCACACCTGGCTCTGTTTCTAATACATTTATCCCATCATTCTTGCTACTTTTTTGCAGCAGATCTGGAAGTCCTCTTTCACTAATGCCTTTAGCTGCACTATTGTGGCTGCCTAAATATCTCCTGAATTCATTAAAAGATTTTATTTTTTAGTCATTTTGACTTTGGGAAGAGCCAGAAGTCAACCAGTGCCAGATCCTATTATAAGGTGGATGAGGACACAATGTAATGTCCTCACAAGTTTCCCTTTCCATTGGATGGCACCTGGCAGCCACATTTGCTATACTTTTGGTCACACCATATACAGACACAAAAGACTTCCAGAAATATGTTCACCACCCATCTCTGAAAAAACAAAATGAAAAAGGGGCATATGTTGGGAGCCAGGAAGCTAGGAAATTGATCAAATTGAAGGTGGGACTTGGCCCAGTGTCTAAAGCAAACAAGCTACCTCACTCCTGAGATGAACATCCGGTCTGGTTAAGGTTAGCTATCAGTTGCTAGGCAACCTAGCGTCTTGCATTACTAACTACACAAGTGTAAATAAAGGACACTTTTGTTGTGAAATATATATATATATATATATATATATATATATATATATATATGAGTTAGAATAGATATACAGTTACTTTCTCTTAGTTCATTGAGAATAAAAGTTGTTACTAATATTATTTAGACAAGATATCATGTCTGCATCTTGTCCTCTGAATAACTACTACAAAGACAACAAAATGCAATATTTTAATTATTGTAACCATCCTACTAACCTGTTTTGAAACTGCTATTTTCTTTTTTCTTATTAAAATAACTTTTTAAGCTGGGTGTGGTGGTTCACGCCTGTAATCCCAGCACTCAGGAGGCTATGTGGCCATCTATTGTATTAGATGTGCCACATCTGTGAGCTCATTGGTTTCCCTGTGATGGTGTCCAGGTTGTGGTCTGAAAAAACCTGAAGGTAATCAAACAGAGGGTGACCACAGAGGAAGGGGTGATGTCAATATTTAAATGAGGGTACAGAGGAGTTCCTGTGTGAATGGACATACAGCCTCCTAAAAGTTGGTAAGCAGGAGCCCTAAGAAGCTGCTAAGTGTCTTCACAATTATTTCATTTGCAATTCAAAAAGCAGACCCTGCGGTTTTTTTTTTTTGTTGTTGTTGTTTTTTTTTTTTTTTTTTTTTTGTACCAAGCCCAAATGTCACCAGCAATCATTGGGCTGGCAATGGATATCAACTTTTAGACTGATGCTTGGGGGTCTTTTCTGTGACACATATGACCAAATTAGAATGGAGCTGGAGTAGGGGACAGCTGGCCAAGATTGTGTGGTATTAATAAAGAGGCATATTGTGCTCTGTTGCCCCCAGAAAGAGCCTGGATTTGAATCAGCATTAAAATATAATTAGAGCGAGTTTGATTTAAAATAAGATAATTTACATCTCCCGTCTGGAAGATTCCACAGATCAAATTTCTTTTCATATGTATTTGGTACACTCAACGCAAATCAGAAACAATGTGTTTCCTTTTTAGATATTATGTACTGTGCTTTTTTAAAAAATAGAGGCATTGATTCTGATTTCCCCTCTCCACTATGCCCAATTCAACAGGTTTATTACTTATTTCCTGAGTGCAAAGGAGAATGTTTTTATCAGTCATCACGAAAAATAAAAGACCATTCACTGAAATATTTAATTTAATTAAAACAATAAGCATCTTTCTCTGGGGGTATATTTTAAATTTTTGATATATTTTAATTATAAAATAAATATACCTGTTGGAAAAGACACAAACTTCTGATTACTTCATTCAGTTGAACACGAGAAACTGAAAATAGTTTTTTCTCACATTCTTCCAGTTTATATGTAGACTAGAAAGGAATGAAAAGCTTTCCTGATTCTTCAACTCCAACAGGAATGCATCCAAACTGTTGCTATTATTAGAAGGCAAAATGGTAGCTAAAGAAGTTACTGTGGTTAACAACTGAATAATTCATAGTCTCTGAAGAATTTGGTTGCTTTCTCTTCTCCACTTCCTCTTTACAACTGGATTGCCAAATATATTTCTAGTCCTGTGTTGTTAGAAAGGAAACCTTATATAAACTGTTGGAATCAGTTAAAAAACCGGCCTTGCTAAGCACTGATAACAGCAAGACAATAAGCTGAAAACAAGCACTATAACAATCAGTTCTGAAAGCTCTTAAGATCACATATACAGTGTCTATCACAAATGTAATTATGCACATACATAATGTGTAACAGTATAGTTACAAATTCCTATCTGTGCTCTGCAGAACTCACTGGGCTGCAGTATCCCTGACATTTAAATTGCCTTTATATAGCCTCTCAAGTAAAATATACAAATTAAATGAAATATAAGTGATTTCAAACACATCTCAACACACTTAAATTTAAATTCTTTTCTGTGTTGAGAGGCATTGAGAATTTCAAGTTTGAGAGTTACCTTTTATTTTTGAAAGCATTTTTCCAAACAAAAGCAGTCTATGTGAAATAGAGTATGGACCCAAGGCACAACAGGGCTGGATGTGTGTCGTTCCATTCCAAGTTTCACTCGCGCAATCCACAATGAAACTAAGGTGAAACCTCAGGACCCATAAACACCTTCAAGTTTATCCTTCTGAGTATCCAATTTGTTTAAATGTTAAGATTTCAAGAGGAAATCAGTCTGAAAAGCAATGACTTACTTATTAAACACAATTGCCTTAATATAACTGAACTACTTGAACTTTTTTGGTAGCGCAATATCATTTGTGACTATTGGTCTCCCAGAATGCATTAAAATTGCAATGAGAGGGCCCGGCGGGATGGCTCAGTGGTCTAAAGCGCCTGCTTGGGAAAGCTTGGGTTGCTTCAGAGACCGCGGTTCTATCCCCGGCACCACATGCTGCGCCAACCCTACCCTCGGGGTGGGCTGAGCCAACCATAAAAATGAATGAATAAACAAAGGTTCTGAAACAAGAATAAAAATAATAAATAAAAAAAATTGCAATGAGAAGTTAGTTTTCTTTGAGAGTTGGTGCCAGGCACTTTTGCTTAACTTGTTTCCTCTCATCTAATTCGAGGGACACATCTCACGAGTGGTATGACCTGCCACTACCACAGAGGAGGTTCCCAGATACGTAATATGGGGCAAACCCAACTCAGTCCAAATCTAACGATAAAGCTGCTACCATATTACTTTTTTAGGAAAAAAAGATCACTTTGCCAGAAATCAAAGCCAGACCACAAGAGAGGAAGAAACAAATTCTAGGTACTAGAGGCACACAATGTGTGCCTGATGTAACAGTCCCAGACAGAGAAGGCAGGACTCTGATTTTCATAGTTTTTCTGTCACCTTTCCTTACATATTTTTCTATTATGTTTTCTATGATACATAGATAGATAGATAGATAGATTTCTAGTTTCTGCTTTTTGTAGCCATGTGTATAGTACTTCCTCTTTTTCCTTTACCATAACATTCTATTTAGATGCTGAGTTCCAGTTTACAAACTATTCCCACGTAACCTCATGTATTGTAATTTTCAATTACTCTTCAGCTTTGGAACAACCACCAGGTTACCCACAATGCTAACATATACTTGGATAAGGAAAAGCCATTAGTATGTCAATGAGGCAGCCTTTCAGAAATAAAGTCTGAGTGTTGGTACAAAGAAGGGCTGTTTCACTTTCAACCTGTTGTTTTCTGATTACTTGTTCTATTAATCACTCATTTAATACATGCAGTGCCTCGGTTCCCACACTTGCTTTTTTCCACAATTCTGGTCACAAACTGAGTTGGATAGAAACCAAATAAAATTAGTGGTTATGTTCAGTGTTGACTTCATGAGGAAATTAGACTCAGTTCTTGTCCGGTTCATTTTGCAATTAGCATCATGGAGAGAATTGAGTTTGTGAGCTGAGGTATACCTGTAAGCATTGACTGAGCCTGCTATGTATCATATTCTAACTTGGTTGACAGGGTTATGAGAATAGAGAAATTTTGGTTCCTGCCTTCGAGAAGTTCCCACATTAGCAGACAGATTACTGACAGATAACCATAACCATATTGAGAGTGGACGAGCAGTACAAAGGTGGCTTGGCACAAGAGATTATGCGGAAGTGGACATAAACTCTCTGCTCCAGCAGAGACTCAATCTAAGGCCTAGAAGAAAGCTTACTATCTCTTTCTTTGTGGTTTCTCAGGTAGATGCCTGAAGTAGCCAAATGCTGAACTCTGGATAAATGCAGGAAATGTTCCCAACTCTGGATATATACCAGAAGTTCTTCCAGAGCTTTGGAAAAATGAATCACCAGGCTTGATCACTTCAAAAAGCTGCCCAGAGCCGGGGATATAGCTCAGTGGCATACATACCTGCCTAGCAAGCACAAGGTTCTGAGTTCAAATTCTGGTACCAAAAGAAATGGAAATTTAAACAAAGACTGGTGATCCAGAAAACTATCATGAGAACCTACTAAAGCTGAACATATATCCCTATGACCTAGCAGTTCTATTGCTGTATATGAGTTCAACAAAATGTGGGTATGTGCTGTGTAAGAGGCACCCATAGGATATCCATGACAGGCTGTTCATATCAACCACAAACTAAAAAGAGACTAGATGCCCACCAACAAGTGAATAGGAAAAAAATTATGGTATATCCATATAATGAAATACCATCCAGCACCAAAGAAATGAACTGCTAGTACCTGCAGTAACACGGATGGCTAGTACAAATATTATGCTAATTAGAGAAGGCCTTACACAAATGAGTGTATACCCTATTATTCTATTCATATAAAGTAAAGCATGGGGGTGGAAGGCAAGGTATTGTCATAGAAGCCAGAGTAGTAATGTGACTAGGAATGGGTGCAAGAGTGGCTCTAAGTGCCAATGCTGTTCTATTTCTTAATCTCAATACATATCATGCGATGCCGGGCGTGGTGGCTCACGCCTGTAATCCCAGCACTTGGGAGGCTGAGGCAGGAGGATTGCTGCGAGTTCGAGACCAGCCTGGGCTACAAAAGTGAGCTCAAAGCCAGCCTGAACTGCACAGTGAGACCCTGTCTCAAAAAGCCAAAAAAAAAATACATATCATACGGGTGTGCTCAGAAAGATTTATCAGACTACTTAGATACAAGACAGTTAAGATAGCCGTACTACTAATTTTTACTAGTTCATTGAAAAGAAAGGTTTGTGCTTATATTATTTGATCTATTTTTCATGCTATTATCTTGTACCCTGTACAACTACTTTGAAGATAACAATATGCAATATATTAACCATTGTTGCTGTCCTTCTGTCTTGTTTTGAAATTTTATCATTGCTTTTTATTTTTCTCTTTAAAATAAATAAACATAAATACTTAGGATTTGTGCAAGTCCCTACGTATATCTCACTACAAAGTTGAGTAAAAAAAAATTTAGGAAATGAAATAGTATCAATGTAGATTAATTAACTAAGAATTAACTAAGTTGGTGAAACTCCAACTCTAATGTACAGCATGTCTGTAAAGTGAGGATATTGCTGTGTTTAGCAATAGCCTCCTTGGAGCCAACAGTCTGACACACAGCAGACTGTGTTCCTGAGCAAGCTACATGACTGATGACATCCTGGCTCTGCTTCGTACTAGAAGTAAAAGGCATTTGTCTGGATAATCCCCAAACGTCGCTTTCCACCTCTGTATTATGGTCGTAGTGCCACTTGCCTCTTGGGATTGTTGTAAGACGATTGTTAGGAACACTTAAAGTTCCTAACATAGTGGCTTGAGTACAGTTTCTGGAGAATTGGTAGATATGCCTTTTCCTCCTTCCCACCTAAGTTCTTAAGCATGGTGATAAAGAGGTTACAGTAAGTACACAGCACCCAGGCTCTCCAATTTCTCTTCCTGAATGAGTTTCTGAAGACTGAAGTAATACTATACTTGAGGCTAATGATGTCAAATGAACATTGGAAATGTCTTGGCCTGTCCCCTCACACCGTTCAGCATCTGCTGTCTCTGAGGGTGATGGGCAAGGAGGCCAGTCCTAGGTGGACGCAAACCACAGCCCTTCTTAGGTGAAACTTGGCTTCTGTCCTCACCCTTAAGAACAGCACCAGCCCTGCACCACCAAAGACAAGGCCCAACTGTCAACTGGCAAAAAGAATAGAAAAAAAAATAATAACTTGAGAGACAATCTATCCATAAGGTATGCCGAATTAAATCACTTTGCACAACATGCTGTGTTTTTGTGAAAATAAATAAAAGAAAATCTGGACTAAAAGCAGAAGGTCTGAGTTAGAGCTTTGACTCTACCAGTGGTGAGCTGTGTGACTGCAGGTAACTAAACTTTTCTGTTGCTTCGTCAGATGAAAGAAACGCCATCTCTATTGCATCCTTTATAAAGGCACTGTGAGTTTAAGATAAGATAAATAGAAAGTACTCGAAAAAAAAAATCAAGAACCAAAGAAATGCAAGATGAGAATACTAGCTGGAAATTTACTTTGTTCAAAACTGTAATCATCTTCCCTTGGCACCCCAGACTGAGACAGACACTCTCTTGTTGTAACTGCTCTGAGCACACCAGGAGCCTACACTGGCCTGAAGCTTGCTTATGTAAGAAGGGACTGCAGCACTGCCTGGCATGTAGCATAGTACTTTGCTTAACAGCAGTGCTAGGAAATGCCTCTGCCGAGGTCCAAGGGCAGGCCCAGGCCTCACATTTTGGATTGAGGTGCTTTCAGTCTCAGAACTGGGAGTTGTGGCTGGAGCAAATGATGTCATCGAAGATCCTCTTACTATGGCCAATGTCAAAACTAAGATTGGAAGTTCAAGGACAAACTGTGGGTTTTGTATTCAAATGTAAGTTAAAAGAGCTATTTGGACCTTAGATTCTTGTCTTAAAAATTATTAATGCTTTACCAAACATCAAATGAAATTTATCTTACTCTGGAAAGTTTGCTTTATGTCAGGTTTTTGACAAAAAACATACATTCATTGCATAGAAAAAAATCCCTGACTGTATTTTTACTCCAACTACACATTAGGAAAGGGGACAAAAATCATGTGAGTCATCCCTATGCCCAGAAACAATAGCAAATCAAAAATAAAAATATAAAATATCTGAAGAGACAGAGATAAAGTTGAGAGCTCTCCACTCTAGAGCTAAGAAACGAAATAACTCGAATACCTGTTGGGTTCCTAAAGGACTGGAAAATGGAAACTCGAAATTAACTACAGGCGCTTTGGAGCACCTTGTACAGCGCAGGTCTTTTCCATCCACAAACCAGTCCTGCGACAGAGCTGTGGAAAACATCCCCCGGTATTAGGAGGGCATCAAATTAATATCAAAAATAGTACTGTTGACTCTTTCTCTGGTTCAGGGGGAGAAGAAAGAATCCGGTCTGATGCAAACCCTGTGGCCAGAGCCGGACAACTCGTCCCTAAGTTTGGCGCGTCCTAGCGCTGTGCCCTCGCCCCCACCCCCCAGCGCCCAGATCTCAGTGCACAGCGAGGCCCTGGCGGAGAAGCGACCCGCGACAGCGTCTGGGAACCGCGGCAATGGGAGGAAGGGCGGCTCCTCTCCAGCTGGGGTCTCTCGACACCCAACCCCGTGCCCTCGGTGCTCCCTTTCCCCTGACCCTTTGCCCCCGGGCAGGTCACCTGGCTCAGCCGCTGCCCGCCTGTCCTCCGGTTGCTTGCTCCCTCTAGCCGCGCTGCCGCCGCCGCCTCTTGGACGCGGCTCACCCTCCCGAGTCACGGGGCCGGCGAGCGGGCAGGCGAGCCCGTGCCAAGGCTGCGGGAACTGTTCTACCCAGCCAGAGCTGGGACCCTGCCTTGAGCACCGTCGTCACAAGGGCGAAACTGGAGAGCTGGGCTCGGCTCGCCCGAGCGGGGAGGGGCGGCTGCAACTTTGCTCCTGGACGCGGGGGAGGAGGGGGCGCCCGTCTCCAAACTCCTTGCCGCGCAGGCAGTCTCTCTAGTCCAGGGAATTTTTTTTAATGTTTTTTGCCCCTAATCTAAAAGGAAGTCAGATTCTTGCCCTCAAGTTCTTGCTGCCGGAGCTTTGTGGCTCGGCTGGCAGGGGACCGCGGGGCCGAATTACGGGTGTGGGTGGCGCGCCCCGCGGGGTACGCTAGGGGCGATGAGGCGAGGGCGTGTGGAGTGGCGGCAGCGGAGGGAGCGGCTCCCCCGGAGCTGCCAGCCAGGCTCCTCCCGACCCCGCTCGGCTGCCCGCGCTGACCCGCTCCAGCCTGGCCTGAAGGGACTGGGCCAGAGGCGGAGAAGCAGTGACCCGGACCTGGATCGCAGAAGTAGGAACTGGAAGTGACAGCGGCGCAGGGCAGCAGCAGCAGCAGCAGCAACAGCAGCAGCGGCGGCGGCGGCGGTAGCAGCGGCAGCAGCGGCGGCAGCCGGAGGTAGCCGCGGCAGCAACAAAAGCCGCGGTGGAGCGGTGGCCGCCAAACTGCGCATGCTGCTGCCGCCCGACTGAGTCCTGAGCGCAGGGCTCCTGGCGCCCGGCTGGCCGCGGACCCCTGCCAGAGTCTCGAGTAGCACTATAGGTCGCACGGACTAGCCATTTCTAGGGCAGGCCGTTTTCTCTCTCACCTCCAGACTGCAGCTCAGAACGCCCAAGCTGTCTCCCCAGCCAGGGACCCTAAAGCAGAGAAGCCCTCTTAGTGGCTCACAGACCTTCCTCCTCTACAAAGCACAGCCTTGTGGAGGGAGAACTAAAGGGCTGCTCAGAGACCGCAAATAGTTTTAACCTGACTTGAAGTACAATTTTTGCAGAAATACAACTCAGTTGGTAAAAGACTAGTATAGCCACGGCCATGGATGGTATTTAATTAACTTTTTAAAATTCCATTAAGAATGTCAGATTTGCTGGGGGCGGGGGCAGCAGGGCTTACCAAAATCCGCTTTAGTCTTTGCACTACTCAAATTGAGCATCTAAAAATGCAGAGCTTTGCCCAACGGAAGCAGATGGAAAGCAGCCAGTTCAAAGCAGAGCCAAACCATGAGACATCACCCAACCCTACTGCAGTCATCACTTTCCGGATGAGTCAACTGAGACCTAGCGAGGAGGTCCGTGGCGCACACATGTGGCAGAGTGAGGGCTTGAAGGAGGTTCGTTGTACCAGTACAAGCACCGGTTAGTTGCCTGTCCGTGTGCCTGCCTTGCCCAGACGTGCTGCTATCCTACAGCTGGAACTGCCCAATGGCAGGTGTTACTCATGGTCATCAGTAGAGCAGCCATGCCTGCAAGACTGCCTCCATGAGCCCCTGGGAAATGGCAAATCTGTCACCCCTCATTTTGGGGAGGGCCCCTATGTTCCTCCCTGACAAGGCATATGGAGTGACTCAGGGAGACAGGAGGGAGTGCGGGTGTGGGGGTAGGGAAAAATACTACTCCCAGCTGCTGTTGGAAGAAAGGAGACGGACATAGAGAGAGGCTGAGAGAGTAAAGGAGAGGAAGACTGAGGGAGAGAGAGAGCAACCTTACATCCACTCAGTGAGATCCTTCAATGACAAAATACCTTTTGCAAAGTAAGTTCTATGGTCTCCCTCCCCATGGATGGATGGTAGTGGAGACAGAGAACAGAGCAGCAATACCTACTGAGGATGACACATGGGGAATGGCTTGGCTGACAGCAAAGCCACAAAGCTAGAGATTTCACATGCCAGTGGGTCTGTGGCTCTTGCTAGAGCCAATAGGGGCAGAGAACTACCGCCCAGGGCATTCCTGATTGATTAGGAGGATCACACAGACGTGGTTCTGACTTCCACTGAGTCCAGGGACAACACAACAGAAAAACAAAAACCAAACTAACAAGCAAGAAAGGCCTACCATTGCTAGAATTTCTAGTGTTGAGGGACTGTAGTGACCCTATCTAGAAATGAGAACGCTTTCATATATTCTGAAAGTTTTTAGTTAAGGCCAGAATATTCTTCCTGTCTTCTCCATGCTGTAAAATAATAAGACATATTTGGTTCAAAAAATATAAATGGTGACATAATGAAAGGATGTTCAATTCCCTGGGAAACATCAAATATAAATTACAACAAAAAGTTAAATGTCACATTCATCCCTCAGTTTAGCAATCATTAAAGATAAATAACATCTAATATGGTCAGAGACATGAGGAAAAAGATATATTATTGGTGGGAGTGTAACTTGGTATAGCATTTTATACAACAATTTGACTTCACCTATCAAAATTTGTCATAATAATTGCATTTCTATTGAGAAACGTTTCAAGAATAACCATAAAAATGTACCAATTTTCATGTGCATATGCATGCCTCACTAAGATTTATCCCAGGAATGGAAAGTTGATATAATATATGAAAATCCATCAATGTAGTACAGTACACAAATATAATAAATTACTAAAACCAATGATCATCTTACCTGAGGCTGAAAAAGCATTTGGCAAAATCCAGTGCTCTTTCATGAA
>PVJA010053270.1:0-12032 GCA_004027025.1 Myocastor coypus
TTCTTTTTTTTTTTTTTTTTTTTTTTTTTTTTGGTGGGACCAGGGTTCGAACTCACGACCTTGCACTTGCCCAGCAGGCACTTGTGCCTCGGAGCTATCTCCCCAGCCCCTCTGCCAGCTCTTGAGCACAAAGGATGCAGCACTAAATTTTCTATTGACTTGCAATATGAATCTGTTGTTGGTTGACGAATGAAGGAATGGTTATCAAGACAGTGACTAACTCTGAAGAGCCTTATTACGGGTGGGGATGTGGACACAGAATTGCTGTGACCCAGTGACCTAAGCTACCTCTTCCTTCTTTCTCTCCTACAGGTCATAAGGTAAGAAAGTTCCCCTGACCCACCTCTTTTCCTCCTCCCAAATGCCATGTTCTCCAGACCCCCTATCTCCTTTCTAAACCCCTCAGTTCCCTCAAAAGAAAAGTCAAGAGCAGGATTAGGCAGCAGCTCCTGAGGCAGGGCATCTATGCATTCATCTGGCCCCTACTGCCGTGCCCTCTCCTTGGCTCCTCTCCTCTGTTTTCCCATCTGTCTCTCTCCTTCCCTCACTTCCCCTCCCTGCTCCAGCAGCCCATCCTCTCTCCTGCTGCTTCCCCGCCTGTTCCGTTCCTCTGCTTTCCTGGCTGCTACCCCAATAGCCTTACTGGATAGCTGGCTTCCTCCCAAGTCCTAACCACACTGTCAGGCCTCTAGGACAGCTCCCACCATGCAAGGGTACACTCTCCCCATCAGCTACCACAGCCCACTGGCTCCAAGCCTCCTCACAAATAGAACCATAGAAGAAGAGGCAAGAAGTGGCTGAGGCAGAGATTGTTCTGTCATAGTCCCCAGAACCCCCAAGCCTGAAGCCCATGTCTTCCCTACTTGTACCAAGCCCTAATAGGACACAAAGCAGAGTGGAGAGCTATTTGCCCCTGATCCACAGGGCCCTTGGCTCCATCACAGAGGCAAGATGGTGTCTCCCTTTCCCTGGGCCCATGGCAAGAAATGAGAAACTCCCTGCCTTTGGAGCTTCAAGACTAGCTTTAGCCAAGACAGGTTAAACCATACATTTCCTCAGTCTCTTCTAACTGAGGGGCAAAATCTAGACTTTGTTTTCTGTTCTTCCTGATTTGTTCAGCCTGGCACCTGCTGGAGGGAGGTATGAGCCCACAACATGCCTATCATCATATATACATAACCATGCATGTATGTGAGTACAGTGCAGGTATTTATAGGCATCCACCTATGTGCAGGTACTCAAACATAGCCATTTGTATGTAAAGGCACACATATCATGTGTGTACAAATGTACCCAGTATGTAGCAGGGAACATGCCCTCTTTGCCTTTGGCCTCCTACCCCTGGTCTCCTCCATATTGGCCTAGCATAGTCCCTGCCCATCCCTCAGGGGGCTCTTCTTCCCTCAGCCTCATTCTTGCTCCTAAGGTCAGTGAACCTGCAGTTCTAGCACAGCAAAGCTTCTAATCATTTTGCAAGAGTTCCTGGGTGAGAAAAAGGAAAAGATGGGATAATTCTGCTTGTTAATTACAGATAACCTAGGGTCCAGGAACTAGAAGTCCTGGATTAGCTCAAGGAATTAGAACACATAAATTGAGATTCCTTCCCCTTTATATGCTCAGCACTCAAGTGGCTTCATCGAGGCAAAAGGCACAGGGCCAAGAGCAGTCACTTACTACCCTTTCCACTACATTTGCTACCCCAGCCCTTCACTACAACCCCACACCAGTGCCCGTGACTCCTAAGTCCCCTGCTGTGGTAGGGCAATGAGTCAATTGTAGGTGAAATTGGCATTGACTTCAGACTCATATTGCTTATCTTGCTTTCCACAGGGGCACTGCCATGGTGGTCATCCTCCAGGTCCCTGTCAACACCCTGGTCATGGTCCAGGTCACTGTCCTTCAGCTCATCCACCAGGAAATGGTGGACCAGCCCCTGGCCATGGTCCAGGGCACTGTCCTAAACCATCCCACCCACCAGGACCTGGTGGGCCACCCCCTGGCCATGGTCCAGGGCACCCCCATGGTCCACATCATTAAGAAATAAGAAGAAAATAAGAGATGAGATTTGTAAAAAGCCTCAGTAGGCTGCCCTGCTGACCCACAACAGAACCTAAGCCAACATCTTCCTAATAAAAAGCTTCCTGGAAACTACATTCTGTTTTAAAAGAGTCTATCTTCTTTCACACTCAACTCAGGGACCCAGTTACATCTGAGTTCCTCTGCTATGAAAATAAAGCATCCAGCCTAGCATTCTCAGAAGCTTAGCTCACTGTACCTGAAGTATGTGGCTGTATAAGACCACCTTCCTTCTCACTTCTGTTTTTCTCATCAAAAGGCCTCAAATGAAGTCCAATTCCTCTGCCCCATCCTTTGCACCCTTAGATCTGGTGGCCCTTATGAGGTTCCAGCTTGCCCATTTCATTTTCTACACATCCAAAGATATCAGTGGTTCCCTACCACCCACGTGTATTTCTCAACCATTCCCTGAAAATATACTGACATTACAATCCTCCTTAATTTAGATTGCAGAGCTCCATCTTCTGCCTCAGGCCAGGAATACCCTCTCTACTACCTCCACATTTTCAAAGCCTTGCCACTTCCTGAAGCAGATTAGGAAGAGTGAGTGGTCTTTCCTCTCTGCACACTGGGCCTTCTCTGCCACAAGCTACATACAAGAGATAGTATCAATCGATCTGAAGAGCCTCATCTCACCCCGCCCAGATGACACCAATTTATGGGCTCTTTATCTCTCCAAACCAAACTGTAAGCAATTCAAGAAATTTCTCTTTTTTTAAAAAAAAAAATTTATTTTATTTTATTTATTTTTTTCTTGTTTCAGAACCTTTGTTTGTTTATTCACTCATTTTTATGGCTGGCTCAGCCCGCCCCGAGGGCAGGGCTGGTACAGCATGTGGTTCCGGGGATTGAACCGCGGTCCCTGAAGCCGCCCAAGCTTTCCCAAGCAGGTGCTTTAGACCACTGAGCCATGCCGCCGGGCCCAATTCAGGACATTTCTATACCTTTGGATTCCCAGACCTCATCCCTGTGAGCTATGTCTTGCACTGAAGGGATATCTACAGTCCAAATCTTGATTCTGATTCCCCAGTCCTGTTTTCAGCCAAGGCACCTCCATGCCTGTGCAACAACACCCCAACAGCCTATTTTCCGCCCTTCCAAATCCTACATCCGGGACACTCCACTCCCAGGTTTCTCTCAAGGCTGATATTTATTGCAGTTCCCCGCAGTCCTCTGGCCAGTCTGTTCTGTGGCTAGTCCCTCCCGAAGCGCCCTGCTGTCCTCGCCTTCACAGCTGTTCCCTGAAGGGAGAGCCAGCAGGTGTCCCGCAGTGCGCGGGTCCCTCCCCGGCTGGGGTGGGAGCAGTGGCTCGAGGACGCGGGCTGGGCCTTCCCTTGCGCGTCCTCGTGTCCTTCCCTCCTCCCCTTATTGCGCACTTAAATAACCGAGCGGCGGCTCCACCGCAGAGGGGCGCAGATCCAAACATACAAGAAGAAAAGACCCATTTCAAACAGATACCCAATACCCTTGGGAGAAGAGGAGGGCGCTGAGTGGAGCTAAGAAAGCTGCGGGAGCCAGAGCGCGCAGCATAAGTTCCTTTCAGCGCTCTACACCCACAGCCATACTGACAGCTGGGGTCCCCCGCCCAGTGCCGCGGCGCAGCGAGAAGCTTTGGATGCCGCCCACCATGGCCTAGCGGCTATTGGCTAAGCTTCCCATCGGCCCCGCCCAGCGACAGGCCGCTGGCGATGACGCATGCGCGTGAGCCTCCTGCTGCCACTGCTTCAGCACCGGAGCTCGGACAGCGGTGCCGCCCACGGGCCTGGAAGGTGGTGTTAGCCGCAGTTGCTGCAGCAATCCGTCTTCTGGCCCGCGTCGGAAAGGAGAGCTCCCGCCCAAGGGGGAACTTTTAGGCCTAAACGGCAGCTCCCCAAACAGGTAGGGAGGACCTCACCGTAGAGCCGGTTCGAAGATCTCAGGACCCCTGCTCCAGGTATCCTCAGTGGTCGCCATCTGTCATCTCATTCATCCTCATCCCTTACCAAAGCCCTTTCGCGGACGGGGGTGGAGCAGTGGTGGGAGGCGGGATGGTCAGTAAACCTTCATCCTGTCTGGGTAATTTTCTTGCTCCCTGACATCCCCTAGTGAGAGCCCCAGTAACCCCCTTGCCCTCACCCCCTGGAGATCTGCCCCACCCCCTGTTCCTACCTTTCCTCTAGGACTGCGGTTTCCCCCTTCCCTGGCCTCCTAAACTCCTCCCTCCCTGTAGCCCTGCCTTTGCGTCTTCACAGAAGGCCTCAGACCGCAACGACGTCAGTCTGGGCCAGCATGTCAGTGTGCAAGTGGGTGCGCATGGACCATAGGCCAAGGTGGGGGGAGGGGGAAGGCATTCGGCAGCTACATCAGAACTGTCTTTGTCCATCACTGTCGTTGCCTCCCTTCCAATTACCATCGTTTGCTTGCCTGCTCTGCATGGTCCCAGTTGTGCACATACTGATTTGAGTCCGAGTGTGGCAGCCACAGGCGTTCATTGGAGCAGCTATCATGAGCAGGCTCTGAGATTCAGCAGGGGTCTGGGTGACTCCTGAAAGAGCCTCAGGCTGGTGGGACAGGAAAAACACCTTCCTGAGGGCTTATCTCCAGATTCTGGTTTCTGTCCTTTTCCTTCTTCCACCATATGTATGACGAACAGCCAAGACAGGTAGCAAGATGGCGCAATTTCTGTGCCCTGTCTGGCTCTGCTGCTTTCAGAATCTCTCCCCTGACACTCTCTGTTCTGCCTGAGCTGAAAGAAAAAATATTCTTTAGGACAAAAAGCAGAGATGGACACATTATCTCTAGATCTCCCCAGTTAAAATGTACATTTTGTACCTCAGAGGGAAGAGAAAGATCCACAGGTACAAATATTTTCTTCTGCCTATTGTTAATACACCAGTCTGGAAGGCACAGAACCTTCTTATTCAAGAGGATATGACACAAGATGGGTATGTTCACCACACCACAGGCCTAACGGAAACTACAGCCTAATGAGGAAAGTCAGTGGGGGCCCAGAGTCAGGGACGTCTGCAGAAGGAGCTGGGGAGTCATTTTCTGTCTGATATATCTTGCCAAGCATCAGCCTTGTCTGGTCTACTCATTTCCTCTGGGCTTGGGAACCACTTGTTCTGTTCTACCAGCTCCCTGGGAACTCTGGCCTCTTTCTGCCCTTCCTCCAAAGATCATGGATATTACGCAGGCTTAGCAACTGCACAATAAGTTCTATTCAGGGAATACAGATATGCTCCTGCTGAGTTAAGTAGCACTCTGGGAATATATATCCAGTGAATAAGATGAGAGATGAAATGAGAGAGAGAGAGAGAGAGAGAGAGAGAGAGAGAATTGAGGGAGAGTCTCTGTTTTTCTTATACTGATGATTGATTGAATCCGGGGGCCCCCACATGTAAAGCACATACACTCTACCACAGAGCTACATCCTCAGCCTATGCCTGCTCCAACTGACACATTCTTTGTCACCAAGGCTGTGTTTGAAGTCCTGGGCTCATACAATACTCTTGCCCCAGCCTCCCCTGTAGCTGAAGTTACAGGCACACACCACCGTACCCAGATACTCCATCATCTTGTACAAGTGCACTGATTAAAGAGAAATTTGAAATGGTTAATCTTTTTTTCAGTATTGAACTATAAGCCCATCCCCCTCCAATTTTTAAAGTTTCTCTAAGCCACTAAGTTGTCCTAGGCTGGAGTCAAACTTGACATGCTCTTGCCTTAGCCTCCCAGAGTGCTGGGATTATTGACATGTGCTACCACACCCAAATGAAACAGTTAATTCTGTTTCTAAATTTACCGCTTTATTTATATTTTTAACATATTTCGTACAGAATCTCACTATGCAGCTTGGACTCATAGTGATCCTCCTGTTTTCAGCCTCCCCAGCGCTGGGATTCCAAGCATGCACCACCATGCCTGGTGTCAGTGGCCAGCACAGCCTGCTTGAAGCTGGAGCCAGCACAGCATGTGGTCCCTGTGCTTGCCTAAGCAGGCACTTAGTTCACTGAGCTATCTCGACAGCCCTACCTCTTTATTTTTATAATGGTATAAACTGTTCTCCATCTATCCTGGTCACTCTCTGGGATCATATGGATATCCAGATGATTGGGATTTGTGAGTTTGCAGTGGGGGCAGGGTTAATACCCATACATATTTTTGGGACTCCCAAGTTTGAGGACTGTGTCTGCAACCTGTGAGCCAAGTCCTGATTGCAGTGATCTTGGCCTCTTGTAAGCACAGTGTCACCACTTTCCCTCTTCCTCCTTGCCTGCCTGCCTCTGTCACTTATAGGCCAGTGGGCCAGGTAGGCATTCCAGGCAGTCCCTCATAAAACAGGGCAAGAACACCCCCGAACCCCAGAACTGAAGACTGGAAAGTGTGACTCTTTAACTGCAAATCCTGAGAGCAAAGGTCAGCATGAACCTGGCAGAGAAAAAAAATATTCTCAAAAGAGTTGAGGGGCTGGGGAGATAAATCCATGGCACAAGTGCCTGCCTGGAAAGTGCAAGGTCATGAGTTTGAGACAAAGGCCTGAGTTTAAAGCTGTCAGGACTCAGGGGAAAGGACTGTCAAATTCTACCACACTGACAAAGGCAGAAATGGTAAGATGGGGAGAAGCTGATTATGGGTTCCTGGAGAACAGAAGGGGCTGAAGTAAGGCCAGGCAGCACTGGCAGAAGCAAACCAATGGGTGAAGCCAAATCCTTTTATTTTGTTTTCTGAGATAGTCCAGGTGGGCCTCAAATTTGTGGGCATCTTCCTGCCTCAGCCCCCCAAGTTCTGGGATTACAGGTATCTATCATCATCCTGGCTCATCAAACCCCTTTGGAATCAACTAAGGCAGGTCAGAGGTTTAGGAAGCTTAACAGGGTGGGGCTCCCACATCCCCCCAGCACCCTGGTATGTTGGCTTCACCTAATGCCACTGACATCTCAAGTGAGGGCCTGGCTCTTAGGATAAGCTCAGTGTTTGGTGCTCTAAGAACTCACTTGGCTGTAGAGGGCCTCTCCCTTCCATCACACTGTCCCTGACAACCATGGTTAATGAATCTCTGTTATACCTTCAGACAATTTCTTTCTTTTTTTCCTGGTACTAGAGATCAAACAGAGGACTTTGTGCCTCGGCCTATGGCATGCCTTTAGGACCCATCCAGATTGAACATAGTCTGAGTACATGACAACTACTTAAAATGAAATGAAGTGAAATAAAATAAAATAAAAGGCTAGAGAGGCCTGGCGGGATGGCTCAGTGGTCTAAAGCGCCTGCTTGGGGAAGCTTGGGCAGCTTCAGGGACTGCGGTTCGATCCCCGGCACCACATGCTGCGCCAGCCCTGCCCTCGGGGCGGGCTGAGCCGCCATAAAAATGAGTGAATAAACAAATAAAAGTTCTGAAACAAGAAATAAATAAATAAAATTTAAAATTCTTTAAAAAAAAAAAAAAAGGCTAGAGAGACAGCTCAGTGGCATAATCACCTGCCTGGAAAGCACAAGGTCTTGAGTTTGATCTCTGGTATCAAAAAAATAAAATAAAGGACCAGAGAGGTAGCTCAGCAGCATAAGTGCCTGCCTGGCAAGCACAAAGTCCTGAATTTGATCCCCAGTACCAAATAAGATAAGACAAGACAAGATAAAATGGCTGTAGAAAAAGCAGAAGCATAAATGCCAGCCTAGAAAGTCCAAGATCCTGAATTTGATCCTCAGTACCAAAATACTAATACTAATACTAATACTAATAAAATAAAAGTAGATGTTCTCACTTTTACACATAACCAGGCCACTCACTCAACTTCTCTCAGCCCATTGAGATTGGCTTTCAGGGCCATTTAGCTGTCGGAACACCGGCTGCTTAAGTCAGTTGGCTCTATGGAGACACCTACTTTAGAACAAATGTGGTCCAATTCCTAATTTTCTAAATGTTCAGTTAATAAAATCTATTTAATAAAAAAATAATAAAAAATAGCCGGGCATGGTGGCTCACGCCTGTAATCCCAGCACTCGGGAGGCTGAGGCAGGAGGATCGCTGCGAGTTCGAGACCAGCCTGGGCTACAAAAGTGAACTCAAGGCCAGCCTCAACTGCATAGCGAGACCCTGTCTGAAAAAGACAAAAAAATAAATAAATAAATAAAATAAAATAAAAAATAAAATAAAAAAGAGCCAGGCGTGGCACACACCTGTAATCCCAGCACTCGGGAGGCTGAGGCAGGAGGATCGATGCGAGTTCAAGACCAGCCTGGGCTACAAAAGTGAGCTCAAGGCCAGCCTGAACTGCATAGCGAGACCCTGTCTCAAAAAGAAAAAAAAAACAAAGAAAATAAAAAAAGCTATTTAAATAATGAAGTCAAATTTCAGTGCAGCTTTTAGATGACAAAGTACTTACAAATATATATGCAATGAGATTCTCAAGGCCTAAGTTCTGAATTGGAGCTATTACCTGAGGTGCCTAAAGAGGACAAATTTTATTTATTTATTTATTTATTTATTTATTTTTGCGGGACTGGGGTTCAAACTCATGACCTTGCACTTGCCAGGAAGGCACTTGTGCCACGGAGCTATCTCCCCAGCCCCAAGAGGACAAATTTTAAATAAAAATACATTTTCTAAAGCATGAGGGCTAGTGTCCGGCAGGATGGCTTAGTGGTCTAAAGTACCTGCTTAGGAAAGCTTAGGCGGCTGCAGGGACCACAGTTCGATCCCTGGCACCACATGCTGCGCCAGCCCTGCCCTCAGAGCAGGCTGAGCTGGCCATAAAAATAAATAATTAAACAAACAAAAGTTCTGAAACAAGAAAAAAAATAAAATTCTGAACAATCAAAATAAAAATAAAGCATGAGGGCCAGCCAAATAGCTCAGTAGATTAAAGTGCCTGCAAGTAGGTGAAGGGGCCAGTGCTTCTAGCCCTGCCTCCCCCTCCCCACCCCCAGGGCATGCTGAGATGGCAAGGGAAACTGGGTGTGGTAGCATCGCCTGTAATTGCAGCCTCTGGGGAGGCTATAAACAGGAGAATCACTATGAGTCTGATCTAGTAGTGAGACCCTGAATACCCCATAGATCCTTCCCTAAAATACAAAAAAAAAAAAAGCACACCTGCATAGGCAGATGCAGGAGCTGGGGGTTTACCCTGCCCATGGGGTGCGCTAAGGCAGCCATTGAGACTGTGTGTGGTGGAGCATGCCTATAACCTCAGCATTTGGGAGGCTGTAAACAGGAGAATCACTATGAGCCTGATTTACATAGTGAAAGCCTGTAGACCCTGTCCTAAATACAAAGAAAAAAGCACATCCTGTAGTAGTGAGTGTAAGAGTAGAAAAGCAAATCTGTCTCCCTGTACATGCCAAGCCCCATGTCAGGCACCTCACATATTTTACATGACTTACTGCACATATCAAAACTGAGAGGTAGAGGCTGGGGAGATAGCTCCGTGGCACAAGTGCCTGCCTGGAACATGAGTTCCAACCCCTGTCCTGAGGGTGGGTAAAAAAACCAATAGCTGAGAGGTAAGTCTGGCAAGGTGCACGTGCCTGTAATCCCAGCTACTTGGGAGGCTGAAGAAGGAGTATCACAAATTTGAGGTCAGCTTAGGCAACTGAGCAACATCATGTCCCAAAAGTAAAAGTATATAGAGGGTTAAGACAGACAGACAGACAGACAGACAGACAGAGGGCCAATGTGATAGCTCAGAGGACTGAGGGTCTATTTAGGCAAATGCATGAATGAGGTTCAATCCCCTGTACCACATACTGTACCAGTCCTGCCTCCCAAGCGTGTTGCACCAGTGTAGTGGCACACGCCTATAGTCCCAGCACTAGGAAGGCTGAAAACAGGAGGATCACTATGAGTCCAAGCTGTGTAGTGAGATCCTGTACCAAATACATTACAAAAAAAAAAAAAAAAAAGGAAAGAAGCAGAGTCACAGAAAGATAGAGACAAAAGACAGAGACAGACAAAAACAAAGAAACAGAAACATAGAAAGACAGAGACACCCACAAGAGAGACAGAGAAAGAACAAACAGCAAATAAAAACTGTGAGAGATGGGTTTGGTAGGGAGGCAGATATCTATAATCTCAGCACTCGAGAGGCTGAAGCTACTGTGAGACTCTGTCTCAAAAAACAAACAAACAATAACAACATCTGATTGGTAAACTTTATCAACAGCAGACAGGGATACCACTGATCCAATATTGTTGGTCTTTCTTGAGGCCAGGAGCTACTTGACTGCTCCTCAATTTTACCCTCAACATGAGGGTTACTCTCCCAGACACCTGGGACAGCTGGCTATCATCTGGAAGGAGATACCAAGCCTACCTGTTCTTTCTAGTTCCTCTGCTTGGTCTGAGGGCAAAACTCAGCCTCTGTGGATAATGCCTCTGGTGGCCTGGCCCTTGCTGGCCCATAGCCTCAGCAATGCAGCAAACAGGACAGAAGCCAGGGCTGGCTCCACATCACCCTTGCTCTCCCATGGAGCCAGGTCAGTTCTGCAGGGCTGGGAAGGCACGGAGGATAGGGCTCTGCCAATGCTCAGCCTCGGCAATTTGTTCTTGGTCATCTTTTCCTGCCTGAGTGGTAGGCTAATCCAAGAACAGAGCTAGATCCATGCAGATATTGCTCTGAGGAATAATTCTGGGAAAAGAATCCTTCCTTGATTTATCCCTGTGAAATAAGCCTGCTCCACACATGGCCCATGTTTTTTTTTTTCTTAATAAACCAACATCTCAGAGTAACATCTGCCAACTATAGCAAGTACCACAGGGTAAGCTCTGGGTATGCTCATCCCCACACACAGCGGCCTAGCACTGTGTGCACTCACACAGCAGACATCTCCTGACTGTCCTGTGTGCAGGAAGCACCGTTTGAGTCCCTTTGGCAAGAGATGAGTGAGGCACCAGGCACCTGTTTTCCCAGTTCTCCCATTCTATGGGAGAGACAGGCAAGAAACTACATTCAATACTTTATTATCAAGTTCCTATGAAGAACTTAGCAGGGTAACAGAATAGAGAGTTGGTGGGAGATTCAAGAAAAAGTAGTCCTTGAAGGAAGGCTTCTCTGAGAAGTCATAGCTATATAGAAATCAAAGTTCAAAAAATACATACATAGCCGGGCGTGGTGGCTCACGCCTGTAATCCCAGCACTTGGGAGGCTGAGGCAGGAGGATTGGTGCGAGTTCGAGACCAGCCTGGGCTACAAAAGTGAGTGCAGGACCAGCCTCAACTGCATAGCGAGACCCTGTCTCAAAAAGACAAAAAATAAATAAATAAATAAATAAATAAATAAATAAATAAATAAAATAAAATAAAATAAAATAAAAAAATACATACATATAGACTGGGGAGATAGCTCTTGGTCTAAGTGCCTGCCTGGCAAGCCCAAGGACCCAGGTTCGATCCCCAGTACTGTGTGTTGTGCTGGCCCTAGAACCCCAGGAATGCTGTGTTGGTCACTGAAACCAGGTGAGATGCCCTATGCCCGTAATCCCAGCACTGGAGAGACTGAGACAGAATTACTATGAGTCCAAGCTATATAGTGATATCCTGTGCCAAATAAATAAATTTGTAAAAATTTTTTAAAAATCAGAGTTTAAAAAATACACAAACACGCACAGGCTAGGGAGATAGTTCAGCAACAGAAGTGCCTGCCTGCCAAGTGTAAGGTCCTGAGTTCAATCCCCAGGATCAAAACATGCAGTTATCTGGGAGAGCAGCAACCACGCAGAGGGAAGAGGGTAACCAAGGACCCTAAGATGGGAACAGGAGCGCAGCAGCTGTTTAACAAGGTCTGTCAGGTGAATGTATAGGCCATGCACATCGGTGAATGCCTATAATCCAACACTCTGGGAGGCTGAGGCAGAAAGATGACAAATTTGAGATCAGCCTGGGTACTTCAGCAGCTTAGTGAGTCTTGTCTTAAAATGTAAACTCAATGTAAAGGCCCTGGTTCAGTCCTCAGTATTGCAAAAGAAAAGAAAGAAAGAAA
>PVJA010053271.1:0-12045 GCA_004027025.1 Myocastor coypus
CTTTCTTTCTTCCTTTCTTTCTTTCTTCCTTCCTTCCTTTCTTTCTTTCTTTCTTTCTTATTTATTTATTTATGGCTTTTTGAGACAGGGTCTCACTGTGCAGTTCAAGCTGGCTTTGAGCTCACTTTTGTAGCCCAGGCTGGTCTCGAACTCGCACCAATCCTCCTGCCTCAGCCTCCCAAGTGCTGGGATTACAGGCAGGCGTGAGCCACCACGCCCGGCCCTCTTTCTTTTTTAAAGACAGGGTCTCACTATGTAGTTCAGGCAGGCCATGAGCTCACTACATAGCCCAAGCTGGCCTGAAACTCATGGTAATCCTCCTGCCTCAGTCTCCCAAGTGTTGAATCACTGACGTGAACCACCCTACCTAGCCTCCATGTTTAATTGATTTTTTGGTCTTATTGAGACAGGGTCTTGCTGTACAGTTCAGGCTGGCCTTCAGCTCAGTTTTGTAGCCCAGGCTGGTCTTGAACGGTCACCGATACTCCCGCCTCAGCCTCCCAAGTGCTGGGATTATAGGCGTGCGCCACCACACCCAGCTCCAAGTTTGTTTTAGAACAATGGCTTCTGATCTAATTTGTTACTTGTTCCAGTCAAGACAGAAGGGATGACTCAGCTAAAAATGTTCACATTCTTGTGGTCTTTTTTTGTTTATTTGTTTTGGTACAGGACCTCACTTTTAGCCTCCCTGTGCTGGGATAGCAGGTATGCTTCACCACACCCAGACTTCACTGCCTGCTCAGCACGCCTTGGGGAAGAGCTGGCATGGCATATGGAGCAGCCTGGTCCTTGTGTTTCCCTACAGCAGGCACTTAGCTTGCTGAGCTATCTCACCAGCCCTAGAATGTTCAAGTTCTAACAGAAAGGTTTCATAACTTTCTTTAAATGATCAGTGAGAAATACAGCACTTTGTTAACCACAAAGATATCTAACAATCTTACCATGATTAAGTCTTTCAATCCTTATTATCATGGGTTTCATATTCATAACCTGAATATTTGATGTTTTCTGATCTGCTGACTACTGTATCTTCCAATGGGCAGAAGAACGAAAGAACTTTTCGAAATAAAAATATTACATAGAAGCAAACCCTCCAAGCCAGCATGGTGGCGCATGCCTGTAATCCCAGTACTTGGGAGGCAGAGGCAGGAGGATCAGTGTGAGTTCAAGACCAGCCTGGACTACAAAAGTGAGCTCAAGGCCAGCCTAAACTGCATAGTGAGATCCTGTCTCAAAAAGACAAAAAAAAAAGGAAGCAAACTCTTCAGATCTGTTTACTCAATATATCCTCTGTGTATACTTTTGCAGTTGCGATAACGTGGATTCCAGCCACTCAGACTCAGTTTTAGGGAAGGCCTACTCCCCCGGGTGCCACCACTGCCTTCTGAAGTGCACAAATGTTCTCGTGCTCTAAGCACAGGCAAATCAATCCCAGCCTCAAGCTCACTAAAATGTTAGCTCCATGAGGGTGGGACTCTAGCTGCCCTTCTCACTGATGGCTCCAGGCAGGTAGCACAGCCAGTCTCCTACCTTACTTCTGTTAAGTGAACAGTTCTGATCACACCTTAGTGTTTCGCCTAAAGCTTAAATCTCCCATTAGGAGTTAAGCCACGCAGTGCCAGCCCAGGAAAAGCACGATGCATGGCTCTGTCCTAGTAGTTCCACCTGGGAGAAGGTGGTGGGAAAGTGCACCAAGCTTCTGCTGGACACTGCACATGGGGCAAATCTGGAATCTGCTGCATGGCCCCTTCTTGTACTTCTACTGCAAAAAGCAAATGCTAAGCTTATTTAATTGCACTTTCATGTCTCTGATGCTGGCTATTTCACACTGAAGCAGGGACCACGTTTTACTTTGTCACATCGAACATATTGAAGCTTATATAATTTGAAATGCACTGATTAATGGTCATTATTGGTCCTATAAAGAGAACTCTAGGATAAGGTAGGCAATTTATCTGGAGGCACAGAGTACCTAAACCAGTGGTTCTCAACCTTTCTAATTCCATGACTCTGCAATCCAGTTCCTTATGTTGCGGTAACCCCAAACCCAAAAATAATTTTGGTGGCTACTTCAAAACTGTAATTTTACCCAGGCGTGGTGGAGCATGCCTGTAATCCCAGCACTCCGGAGGCGGAGACAGGAGGATCAGTGCGAGTTCAAGACAAACCTGGGCTACAAAAGTGAGCTCAAGGCCAGCCTGAACTGCATAGTGAGACCCTGTCTCGAAAAGACCAAAAAAAAAAAAAAAAAAAAAAAAAACCCTGTAATTTTGCTACAGTTATGATTCAGAATGGCTTTAGCTGACCCCTGTGTTTTGGTTGTTTGACCACCGCCGCTGACCTAAACACAGGGAGGGAAACTCACTTAGTAATTATCCTCTTTCTTCTTCTTTTTTTTTTTGTTATTTTTTATTCAGTACAGGGTCTACCAGGTCTCACTAAACAGATTAGATTCGCAGTGATGCTTCCTGTTTTTTAGCCTCCCAAGTGCTGGAATTACATGCATGTGCTACCATGCCCGGTCTCACTCCTCATCTCGGCATGGGGGCCAGCATGCGTGCAGAATCAAACCATGACCCCTGCGTCTCCCTTAGCAGGAGCTTTAATCCACTGAGCTATCTGGCAGGAATCTTATTTTTTATTTTTTAACCTTCTTTGTATTTTTGAGACAGAGTCTTACTGTGTTGTCCAGGATGGTTTTCAAATAACTATGCATAGCCTAGGCTGGTCTCAAATTCAGAGAAATCCTGCCTCAGCCTCTCTAGTGCTGGGATTATAGATGTGTACCACTATTCCTGGCCTCTCTTCCTTTTTAAACAAACAAAAACCAAAACAACCAACCAGGCGATATAACTGAGTATTCACTCTTTAGAAATGCAAACAGAAACAATTTTCTCAATCATCATCTTATAATCCAGAAAATTCTAATGTAAAGCTATTTATAATTGCTTTCAGATGTATGCAAACTTTTTTTTAAAGAATTTTTTATTTTATTTATTAATTTTTTTTCTTGTTTCAGAACCTTTGTTCATTCACTCATTTTTATGGCCAGCTCAGCCCGCCCCAAGGGCAGGGCTGGCGCAGCATGTGGTACCAGGGATCAGGGATGGAACCATGATCCCTGAAGCCACCCAAGCTTTCCCAAGCATGTGCTTTAGACCACTGAGCCATCCTGCCGGGCCCCTCCATAAGATCTTTAAATCAACACAGTAGGATAGTATTTAGTAAAACATCAATACAAAGACATAAAGGGAAAGGTCCTATGCCAACTTTCAGGTTTAGAAGTACATTTCATGATTTTTCACCAGCAGATCTTACAACTAAAACTAATCCAGCAGGAAGCTATATGTACATAATCTCTGGAGCTGTCTAACCAGGAGACTTTAGGTAAAAGATTCTATTAATAAATACAACAACCACCGGGTGTGGTGGCTCACACCTGTAATCCCAGCACTCGGGAGGCTGAGGCAGGATTGGTGCGAGTTTGAGACCAGCCTGGGCTACAAAAGTGAGCTCAAGGACAGCCTGAACTGCATAGCGAGACCCTGTCTCAAAAAGACAAAAATAAATAAATAAATAAATAAATAAAGCAACCTATGTTAATTAAAAGCAACTACCATGATTCCAGATGAGAAATGTTCAAAATTGTCCATGAGACGCACTGTTTAACCCTGTGCTTTGCCTGACTGATGCTTAAAGTCATTAGCAATACTATGAATAAAGTGCAAAAACATCCACTAAAGCAAATCATGCAAGTTTACATACTCAAATTGCTTTTTGTTGCTACAGAGTGAAGAAATATTATAGAAAGACTCCAACCTGAGCCCAGCTTCCCTCCTCATCTTCCTGATGTTAGGTGGTTAGGAATGTAAAAGAACATAACTATTAGTATTAGTGAGCTTCAGTAGTACAAGCAAATTAACTCTGCAGGGAATGTGCATATTGACTGAATGAAAAATGTTCAAAATACAGAAGCATCATGCAAAATTCATGCAAAACAAAGAATTTCAATTTTCCATGCAAGGAGCAGACTTTTCCATGCCAAGCAGATTTGTAAAGGAGAAACTTGAGAATAGGCAATCACAGTAGAGCACTCAAAGGCTGTATTTTCAGGGATCATTTCCATAGTACATTACAAAAAAACTACTCAGCTGAGGTCTCCTCAAAAGAGAAGCAAATTACATCTTCTCTAAATGGGACAAATCTACAACCTAAGTTCCTATGAAATACCTTAAAAATTTAAGTGTGACTCTACCCATTAATAACCTAAAAAAATACATATTCAAAACATATCAATGGGGGCTGGGGAGATAGCTCCGTGGCACAAGTGCCTGCCTGGCAAGTGCAAGGTCGTGAGTTTGAACCCCAGTCCCACCAAAAAAAAAAACATATGAATGGCTCAGTGGTCTAAAGCGCCTGCAGGGGGCTGGAGGGACCACGGTTCAATCCCCGGCACCACATGCTGCGCCAGCCCTGTCCTCAGCGCAGGCTGAGCCTGCCATAGAAATAAATAAACAAAAAAGTAAAATAAAATAAGAATTTTTAAAAAAGAAGCTAAGGCAGAAGGCATCCCTTAAAAAAAAAAACATGAATGCAAAATTTTTCTTTACATAGCCGGGCGTGGTGGCTCACGCCTGTAATCCCAGCACTTGGGAGGCTGAGGCAGGAGGATTGGTGCGAGTTCGAGACCAGCCTGGGCTACAAAAGTGAGCGCAGGACCAGCCTCAACTGCATAGCGAGACCCTGTCTCAAAAAGACAAAAAAAAAAAAAAAAAAAAAATTTTCTTTACAACAAAAGGCAATGGACCCAACCAGTCTGGAGTGGCAAATTTACTTCAGAGCGCAAGCTGCAGGGCTGACTGACCGTTCGAGGCGTGGCTGCGAGTGTTTCCATCTCTTCATGTGTTAACCAGACATTTCCTGTGGTCTAAGGAGACCCCAGTGCACCAGCCACATCCAAGGTAAGGGAAGCATGACAGAGAGGAGAGGGGTACAGATATAAGCCACAGGCACACAGGAGGAGCCATGAGGCAAAGGTCACTCTGCACATTTTCATTTCAGACACAGAAAATCAAACATCATTAACACAAGCTCATTACCTTTTAAATAACCTCATCTTGTTAATAATGTCGTTGGGAACACAAGGGGAAAGCACATGATTTCCAGAGCATGCTTACCAGTATGTATGAGAGAATATACTGTATACTTCTGAAAACTTTCCTTCTCCGGTAACTGATGATGCAATATACAGTATTTACAATGGCCTCACCAAATTGGAAGTATAGCTCATGACAGACAAGATGCTTGCCTGTCTCTCCCAAGGCCCTGAGTTTGGGCCTCAGTATGACAAAACAAAACAAAAGCAAAACAAAATGCAAAAAGTAGTCTCACTCGAACACAGGCTAACAACAAGAAGCTCACACCTGGGCCCCTTGGGGCTTCTTTCAGCAGATTATTCAAAGCCGGAAGGAGCCCAAGAGGCCAGGGTACAGGACAGTCAGTCAGCCAAAGAAGAGCCAAACAATGCAGACACTATACAATGCACTGTGTCACCGTTGGAGCCAGACATGAGACTCATGGCCAACCTGCTGGCCCACTGAAGCTCCCCAGAGGAACTATTTCTGTTTTTTTTTTTTTTTTTTTTTTGTCTTTTTGAGACAGGGTCTTACTATGCAGTTCAGGCTGGCCTGGAGCACACTTTTGTAGCCCAGGCTGGTCTCAAACTCACACCGATCCTCCTGCCTCAGCCTCCCAAGTGCTGGGATTACAGGTATGTGCACCATCACGCCAAGCTCTATTTCTGTGTTTGTACCTGATGGTTTCTATAGAGTCTCCCTGATGTGAGATCTAATCCTCACTCATAGTTAAACTGAATCACAAACTCCCTTTTGGAAGAGGTTTTTTTAAAACCAGGGATCAAACTTGGAACGTCACACTTGCTGGGCAGGCACTTATGCTGCTGAGCCCTGGAAAAGAATCCTTAAAAGCTTTAGAAAAGCCACAGTATCCTCATTTCTAGAAGGGCCATAATAATGTCAAAACAGTTGAAGAACAGATTGATCCTGGTTACAAAGTATTCTACCAGGAAGAGTTCTCTTAGTTACAGGTAAATAAAAGCTTACTATTCATTTTCCTAATTCTGTAACAATAAAATCTCAACATTTTTTCTTGTGCGTAAAGTTACTATGAGCTGCAGGCAGACCCTGGCCTACTACTCAGTGGTATGTCTGTGAGGCTCTACAAGTCTGTTTTCTCTCTAACTCAAAGGATTGAACAGCCAAATGAAAAACCCTGAACTTTGCAAGTTCGGAGCAGGACTGCTCTTACCTCCTAATAAACATTAATGTTTGCCAGGCGTGGTGGCTCATGCCTGTAATCCCAGCACTTGGGAGGCTGAGGCAGGAGGATCGGTGGGAGTTCGAGACCAGCCTGGGCTACAAAAGTGAGCTCCAGGCCAGCCTGAACTGCATAGCGAGACCCTGTCTCAAAAAGACAAAAAAAAAAAAAAACCAACAACAACAAAAATTTTTTCATCAGAATAGTTACCAGTATCCTCTTTGAGGACTCTTCAAGATGCTCCCAATGGAGAGCACCTGTGTGAGCACAGGCAGTGCTGGGCAGACACCTACAGCTCCCAACATGGAGAACACCTACTGGCCTCAGTGACACATCAGTCCCACTGCACCCACTAAGCTCATCATTTTTCCTCCTCTATAGTTTTTGTAAGGGGAAAAATGTCCACTGAGATTAGAATTCTCCAGGAATTAGATTAGTGAGTAATGACCTTCCCTTGCTTACATGTCAGCTGTATTTCACAGGTGCATGGAAGAGCCTGAACCCGGTAGTGGACATATAAAGTTAGTCAAGTCCAGCCTACATGTGAAATGACACAGATGCACTCATACACAGAACACTGAAGGAAACAAGCCATACACAACAAAGTAAAGGGAGCACAACCCCATTTCTATTCTAAGTGCTAGGAGTCAGGTGTCTGTTTACACCCCAGGGAACATATGTGAGCGTTTATACATTCCTGGGCTTATTTGTACGTTTTACTATCTGTATAGTTGAACAGAAACTTAACATTTACAGTATATAATTTGCTTAACAAGCATCTGTATACAGGACAAGTGCTCATCATTCAGTTTGAGCCATAAAATAGAAAATAAAGTTCAAAAACTAAAATATTGCTTACAATGTTAACTTTTCCTTCAAGATTTACTCAATTTTGACAGTCATATGTAAATCTGTGACAACCAATTTTTCACCTTTCAAAACAGCCTCATTTTTTAAATGAGGCCTTACTAACCAAGCATTTGACACATTTTCTTTGGATCATTTAATGCCCACAAGTCATGGGTTATACTATACTCTACTGAGATTTAAGTTGAAAGCACTCTGAGTATAATTATGAAGCACCAGGGGAACAATGCTGACAGGACACTGACTTTCTTCTCCCCAGAGAACACACAGAGACTCTGTGAACACACCGTTCTCGATGTGGGTGGGGCAGACGGGCTGGTCAGCGACATGATCTCCTGGATGGCCAGCCGTAGCTTCAGTCTATGCAGGGGGTTGCTGATGCCAATCTCCCGTTGGATCTCTGTGTCTGACAAGGCTGACATGATGGCCCCACTTTTCACATTTGCTCTGCAGGCAGCCACATACCAGGCGGGCATCCCAACCCAGAGCTGGAAATAAGAATGAAGAGACCAGAACGTCAGGTAGAGACAGGCAAGTCTGAATCACGCAGCACAAACTCAGTATTAAAGGTATGTACCTCCAGCCACACAACCACCGTTGGCCCGTCCCACTGCGCAAACGGTAAGCCTTGCCTCCGGGCTTCCTCCAACAGCTCATGTCTATGAATAAGACATTCAAATTAAAGAATCACTGTTACATATAAAATAAGTTAATGGAGCATTCTCTATGAGCATTTTCAAAAGCATAGTAACAAGTATTCTCATTTCCTTTCATCTTCTACAGCTTTAATGTTATTAACATCTCTCTCCTAATGCCAGTCTCATGTACTATGAAGAAGGCCTGAGTAAAAAAAAAAAAAAGCTAGAGTTCTCTTGATTCCCAAGTAACTCACCATTACTTCAGAGAATTTAGCAATTACTACCAACTTATAAAACCCAGGGAGAATTTTCACATCCAAGATGATGGACAATTAGGGGAAAATGAAACACTGCTTTCCTTTTTATTTTTCATTTAGTTTTGTTAAGCTACAGAGATAGCTCAGTGGTGTAAGCCCCTGCCTGGCACACACAAGGTCCCAGGTTCGATCCCTAGTGCTGCAAAAAGAAGTATTTTTTTTTCTTTTTTAATGGCTGTTCAGCTTGCCTTGAGTGGATCTGGCACAGCATGTACTACCAGGGATCAAACCCTGGTCTTGGCAGCAGCCTAAGCTTCTGTAAGCAGGTACTTTAGACCACTGAGCCATCCAGCCAGTCCCAATATTTTTGTCTTTTTGAGATACAGTCTCATTATGCAGCTTGGGCTGGCTTTAAGCTCCCTTTGTAACGCAGACTGGTCTCAAAGTCCAGTGAACCTCTTGCCTCAGCCTGGGATTATAGGCATGCACTATCACACCTGGCTTTACTTCTCTCATTCATTCATTCATTCATTCATTCATTCATTCATTCATTCATTCATTCACTTCTTGTTTCCGAACCTTTGTTTGCTTATTCACTCATTTTTATGGCCAGCTCAGCCCACCCTGAGGGCAGGGCTGAAGCAGTATGTGGTTCCAGGGATCAAGCTGCGGTCCCTGAAGCCGCCCAAGCTTTCCCAAGCAGGCACTTTAGACCACCGAGTCATCCCGCCGGGCCCCTGCTTCTCTTTTTAAACAATAGAGGAAAAATGTTTAAAAAGAGGAAACCACACCTTAATTAGAGCCTATCTTTATGAGAGTCTTAAAAAAAAAAGGCTTTTCTTGGTGGGGGAGTTGGGGAATGTTGAGACAAGGTCTTGCTATGTATGTAGTCCAGATTGGCCTCAAATTCTATGTAGCCAGTCTCCCCCGTGCTGGAATTATATGTATGTTGTCATATACCTGGCTGCAATGCAATTTTTTTTAATCTTTTTGTCTTTTTGAGACAGGGTCTCACTATGAACTTCAGGCTGGTCTTGAGCTCACTTTTGTAGCCCAGGTTGGTCTGGAACTTGCACTGATCCTCCTGCCTCAGCCTCCCAAGTGCTGGGATTATACGTGTGCATCACCACGCCCAGTGCTTGCAACGCAAATTTTTAACAATAAAAAAGTTATCATTTAATATAGCAAACAAGTAATGGATAACAGTTTCTACTACATACTGCTCTTCAAGTAAATAGTTACTTGACAACTTTGGTTGGTTTCACTTTTGTCTTTGAGAGAGGATCTCATTATGCAGTTCAGGCTGGCCTTGAGTTCACTTCATTCTTAGATACCCAAGTCACAATTTTACCATACTAACATCTCTAAAAGTGATCTAATGTAGTTATGTGAAAGATTAACCATATAACATGGTAAGTCTTGCTTCTGGTGTGTTTCCCTACAACACTTTTTATTTTTTATTTTTTATTTTTTTTGTCTTTTTGAGGCAGGGTCTCGCTATGCAGTTCAGGCTGGCCTTGAGCTCACTTTTGTAGCCCAGGCTGGTCTCGAACTCGCACCAATCCTCCTGCCTCAGCCTCCCAAGTGCTGGGATTACAGGCGTGTGCCACCACGCCCGGCTCCTACAACACTTTTTAAAAGAAGAGACCTAACAGCCTAAAAGGGAGGATGGCATTTTATAGAGAGGACAGGTATGACTAAATTTATGTGAACAAACACCCCAGTCAGTTTCAGTCTGTCAGTCCCTTAAGACAGTCAGTCACTTAGTCAAGTCATTCAGGAAACTCAATTCAAGTTCAATCAGTCTGTCTGTCCCCTTCCCTTCTCTTTCTTTTGAAGGATGGAGACTGAAGCTAAGGCCTTTACATTAAACTACATACTCAGCATCTTTTCTTATGCTTAAGGTAGGGTCTCATTGGGTTACACAAGCTGGGTTTGAGCTTGTAATCATCCTGCCTCAGCCTTCCAGAATACTAAGATTAATGTGTCATCATCATACCTGTTTTCTTGTTTCTTTTTCATTTGGTAATGGGGATGGAACCCAGGGCTTCACACATGTTAAGCACACACACTACCATTGGGCTGTATGTCTCAGCAACATCTCTTTTTAAATTCCTAGGTTGTTTTTAGTCAGTTATTTTTCTACCATCATTTGTGCAGAATATTCCGTAGAAACTTCTGAAGATAAATACCGGGTAACAACAGTAGTGACCTTTTTCGGGGCCCGGAGGGATGGCTCAGTGGTCTAAAGCGCCTGCTTGGGGAAGCTTGGGCGGCTTCAGGGACCGCGGTTCGATCCCCGGCACCACATGCTGTGCCAGCCCTGCCCTCGGGGAGGGCTGAGCCGGCCATGAAAATGAGTGAATAAACAAACAAGGGTTCTGAAATAAGAAAAAATAAATAAATAAATAAATAATTCTTTAAAAAAAAAAAAAAAACAAAACAAAACAGTAGTGACCTTTTTTTCAGACTGCAAATTGATGACAATTAAAGCTTATGTTCCCAAGTAAAGTATTTCATCATGTAAAATTTCATCTATGAGTTCCTTAGGTCACCCCTAGACTTGCAAGAACAATCATCAGGGAGTACCTGAACCAGAGAAGACAGAAAATGTTTTAATATCTCAGATAGAAAAGAAGAAAGAAAGAAAGAAAGAAAGAAAGAAAGAAAGAAAGAAAGAAAGAAAGAAAGAAAGAAAGAAAGAAAGGAAGAAAGAAAGAAAGAAAGGGAAAGGAAAGGAAAGGAAAGGAAAGGAAAGGAAAGGAAAGGAAAGGAAAGGAAAGGAAAGGAAAGGAAAGGAAAGGAAAGGAAAGGAAAGGAAAGACTTCCTAATTGAAATAAGCAGGGCTGGCCATATAGCTCAGTGGATTAAAGTGCCTGCAACCAGGTGGGTTCGATCCCCATGCCTGCCATGCCAGCCCTGCCCCCTAGGCGTACTGAGGGCAACTGAGACTGGGTGTGGTGGCACACATCTATAATCCCAGCTCTTAGGAGGCTGTGAAGAGCCAGATCACTATAAGTCCAATATAGCAGTGAGGGCCTGAACACCCTGTAGACCCTTCCCTAACCAAAAAGCCATGGGATACTAGCAAATAAGTGCAGAATACCCTGGCTGGACAGTTAGCTTGGCCCAGCTCCACCTACAGGTAGTTACTGCTCTCCAACCAGATAGTCTGTGAACTATGAGACTGGACATCTAACCTTAGCTAACAACATAGATGGGTACAACAGAACCCAGTTTTCTTGGGAAGGTGGTGGTAGAGGGGTTTCCAAAACTGTATAGAAGGCCCCCACAGAATCTAGACCCTACAGACACCCTGGCCACCTCCACCTTGGCTCTTTGTGATAGAGATATGCACAACTACCTTTTTATTTCATTGGATCTTGCAACTGGATCTCTTTTATTTGTTACTGACAATAATTAATGCTGACAACATATGTCCAAATCTGTGACTTATAAGAACCAAATAGCTACATGGTGTTTACTCACTTGCCTGACTGCCCATTTGGGCAAGGTTGTCCATCTACCCATAGGTTCTCTTTCTTTCTTTCCTTTTTTTAAAAGAATTATTTTATTTTATTTGTTTTCTTGTTTCAGAACTTTTGTTTGTTTATTTATTTTTATGGCCGGCTCAGCCTGCCCTGAGGGTAGGGCTGGCACAGTATGTGGTGCCAGGGATTGAACTGCGGTCCCAGCAGCCGCCTAAGCTTTCCTAAGCAGGTGCTTTAGACCACTGAGCCATCCTGCTGGGCCCCCATATGTTCACTTTCTAAAAAGAGGAATCTCACCTATTTCTCTCTACTCTAAAACTGCAAAAACATAAATATGATAAAATAGGGCCCGGCAGAATGGCTCAGTGGTCTAAACCGCCTGCTTGGGAAAGCTTGGGCGGCTTCAGGGACCGCGGTTCAATCCCCGGCACCACATGCTGTGCCAGCCCTGCCCT
>PVJA010053273.1:0-12115 GCA_004027025.1 Myocastor coypus
AAAAAAAAAAAAAAAAAAAAAAAAAAAAAAGAATTAATGGAGGGCCCGGTGGGATGGCTCAGTGGTCTAAAGTGCCTGTTTGGGAAGCTTGGGCGGCTTCAGGGACCTCGGTTCTATCCCCGGCACCACATGCTGCACCAGCCCTGCCCTCGGGGCGGGCTGAGCCGGCCATAAAAATGAGTGAATAAACAAACAAAGGTTCTGAAACAAGAGAAAAATAAATAAGTAAAATAAAATATCCTAAAAAAAAAGAATTAGTGGAGGGGGCCCAGCAGGATGGCTCAGTGGTCTAAAGCGCCTGCTTAGGAAAGCTTAGGTGGCTCCAGGGACTGCAGTTTGATCCCCGGCACCACTTGCTGCTCCAGCCCTGCCCTCAGGGCAGGCTGAGCAGGCCATAAAAATAAACAAACAAAAGTTCTGAAACAAAAAAAAAAAAAGAATTAATGGAGGGGCCGAGGAGATAGCTCAGTAGAATAGTGCTTGCCTGGCATGCACAGTGTCCTGAGTTCAATCCCTGGTACTACAAAAATAAAAAATTAATGGAGGCCAGGGCTGGCGAGATAGCTCAGCAGTCTAAAGCACCTGCTTAGATAAACTTAGGCAACCATAGAGACCAAAGTTCGATCCCACCACCACATGATGCACCAGCCCCAGAGCAGGCTGAGCCAGCCCTAACAAAAAAAAAATAATAATAATAATAATAAATAAATATAAAAAAAGAAAAAGAATTAATGAAACACCTATAACCCTAGCCCTCAGGAGGCTGAGGCAGGAGGATCAGTATGAGTTTAAGGCCAGCCAGGGCTATAGAATAAGTTGGAGGACAGCCCAAATTACATAGCAAGCTAGGGGTGGTGGTGAATGCCTGTAATCCCAGTACTGGAAAGGCTGAAGTAGGAGGATTGAGTTCAAGGTCAGCCTGAACTGTATCCTGAAACCCTGTCTCACAATGAGGCTAGCTCGGGGCCAGTGAGATAGCTCAGCAGTCTAAAGCACCTTGCTTACGCAAGCTAAAGCAACCACAAGGATTGCAGTTCAACCCCCAGCTCTACATGTTGCACCAGCCCCACTTCCAGGGTAGGCTGAGCTAGCCATGATATAAGTAAATAAATAAAGTTAAAAAAAAAAAAGAAAGAAAATGAGGCTAGCTCAGCGATGTAAGCACCTGCCTGGCAAATGCAGGGTCCTAAATTTATACAAATTACATAGTGAGACTCCCATCCCAAAAAGAGTTAAGAATAGGCCAGATAGCTCAGTAGATGCACGCTGTAATCCCAGTGCTTGGGAGGCTGAAAAACAGGAGAATCACTACAAGACCGATGTGTATAGTGAGATCCAGTAGAACCCATACTAAATACATTCAAGAAGAGTGGGAGGAAAAAGATGTTATATGTTCATAAAATGGAACATTACTCAGCCATAGGGATGATAAACTAGAAGACTTCATATACAAATGAATGTATCTTGAACATATAAATGAAATAAACCAGACCTACATATGCAAATATCCTATAGTTTCCCTAGTGTAAGGATTCAAAAGAAATGAATAAATAAATAAATAAATAAATAAATAAAATTTGGGCAGTACCAGGAATCAATCTCAGGACCTTGTGTTTTCTGTATCCTGAACCCCTATAATTTATTTTTTTTTATTTATTTATTTATTTTTAAAAATTTATTTATTTTTTTCTTGTTTCAGAACCTTTATTTGTTTATTCACTCATTTTTATGGCTGGCTCAGCCCGCCCCAACGGCAGAGCTGGCACAGCATGTGGTGCCGGGGATTGAACCGTGGTCCCTACAGCCGCCCAAGCTTTCCCAAGCAGGCGCTTTAGACCACTGAGCCATCCTGCCGGGCCCCCTATAATTTATTTTTAGAAGAATGACTTAAATACGAAGTATATTTGGAAGAGTTTTAAAAAATTAATGTTTAATTATTTGACCTTATATACCTATATCTATTAATGTAAACAGATTTGATGATGAAAATATGTAATACAACCATCGTTAAATTTTTCTTATTTTGAAATTCTGTTTAAAAAAAGAGAGAGAGAGGCCAGGGAGATATAATTCAGTGGCGTAAGCACCTGCCTGGCAAGCTCAAGGTCCTGAGTTTGATCCTCAATACCATGAAAAAAAAAAGTAGTTAAGGGCCCTGCGGGATGGCTCAGTGGTCTAAAGTCCCTGCTTGGGAAAGCTTGGGTGGCTTCAGGGAACCGCGGTTCCAGCCCCGGCACCACATGCTATGCCAGTCCTGCCCTCGGGGTGGGCTGAGCCAGCCATAAAAATGAGTGGATAAACAAAGGTTCTGAAACAAGAAAAAAATAAATAAATAAAATTTAAAAATTCTTTAAAAAAAAAAAAGTAGTTAATTGGGAAAAGGTGGGACATTTGAAGTAATAGGGTGGTATCTCACTTCTTGAACAAAGTTTATGCTATTTTCAGAAAGCCAATAAGATATTTCTGTAGCCAGAGGTTAAAAACAAAAAGTGTTCTTTGTGCAATTCTCTTTGCTTACTTTTTTTTTTTTTTTTTTTTTTTTTTTTTTTTTTTTTTTTTTTTTTTTTTTTTTTTTTTTTTGTCTTTTTGACAGAGGGTCTTGCTGTACAGTTCAGGCTGGCCTTGAACTCAGTTTTGTAGCCCAGGCTGGTCTCGAACTCTCACCGATCCTCCTGCCTCAGCCTCCCGCGTGCTAGGATTTTTGCTTACTTTTTATTGCAAGAGATTTTATGATGTGCACTTTGTTTCATTACATAAAATATACAGGTCTAAGAGAGCAGAGTAGAGCTCACTGTGTGTGTTAGTCATGTCCAAGACCCTGAACTCAATCCCCTGCAGAAAGACAAAAATAAACAGAAAAAGCATAGATACATAAGTATGGCTTGAAAAAAAAAAAGTTTTAATTTCAGAATACCAGTTCAATGATGAGCCCTCAGTACCTAATCTATTGCCTTTTTTTTTTTTTTTTTTTTTAAAGAATTTTTTTTTCTTGTTTCAGAACTTTTGTTTGTTTATTTATTTATTTTTATGGCCGGTTGGGCTGGTGCAGCTTGTGGTGCTGGGGTGCTGGGGATCAAACCTTAGTCCCTGCAGCCGCCTAAGCTTTCCTAAGCAGGTACTCTAAACCACGGAGCCATCCTGCGGGGTCCTCTATTGCCTTTGTATACAATGAGTACGTAATTATTTATGACTGATGAAATGTTTCCCCTCACACTCCAAATGGATACTTCTGCTAGGTTATGTTTTTCCCTTTGATAGTAGCAAAACGGGTTAGCACTTGTAGAATTTTCAGATTATTTGCTCCACCCATGGAGAGCTACCAGTATTTCTACCTCAGAAGCTCAAGGCTTCCTTATCATTTTTAACACCTACATTTTCTATTTAAATAGAAACTATTTAAATCATTCCATGATTTATTACACTTTAAGCACAGCAAAAGTATCTTTTATGCTGCCAGACTTATCAGAGGCAGTATTGCTTAGAAAGGATAGAAGACAATCCAGATTTTTTTTTCCAGTTTAAGTGATCTGTTTTTTCTCCCCTATAACTAAGTTGTCAGCATGATCTGATTTTTTTTTTTTTCAGAAACAAAGTTCTTGTTTCTAAGCTCGTTAAAGGCATATACTAATAGGTTCAGTACCATCCTTCCCCAAGGAAGTCAGATTCCATTCAGAGATATGCCTGTCATTGTCATTGGTGAAATTTTTTTTTTTTTTTTTTTTTTTGTGGGACTGGGGTTCAAACTCATGACCTTGCACTTGCCCAGCAGGCACTTGTGCCTCGGAGCTATCTCCCCAGCTCCATTTTTTTTTTTTTTTTTTCTTTTTGAGACAGGGTCTCTCTATGCAGTTCAGGCCTGCTGTGAACTCACTTTTGTAGCCCAGGCTGGTCTCGAACTTGCTTCAGCCTCCCAAATGTCCTTTTTTTTCTTTTGAGACCCACATAGGAACTTTGTTTCATGTGTTGGCACGGTACGGCCATATTTTATGACAATTATTCCAAATTTCAGATTTCTTCTGAAAATACAACTGTAGCCCAGGTGTGGTGGCACATGTCTATAATCCCAGCACTGAGAGGCTGAGACAGGATTGTTCAAGACCTGTTCAAGAGTTTAAGACCAGCCTGGGCTTTCTGAACTGAGCTCAAGGCTAGCCTGAGCTGCATAGCAAGATCCTATCTCTCTCACCCTGTCTGTCTGTCTGTCTGTCTGTCTGTCTCTCTCTCTCTCTCTCTCTCTCTCTCTCACACACACACACACACACACACACACACACACAAATTACTGTAATAATAATATAATCCAGCCAGACATGATATTGCATGCCTATAATCCCAGTACCAGGAGGCTAAAGCAGGAGGATTGCCTTGAGTTTGAGACCAGCCTGAGGCTTCATAGTGAGTTCAGGTCCAGTCTGAGCTACACAGCAGGACACTGTCTCAAAAAATAAAGCCAGTAAAACCCAAATACTTGCTTTAGATTGTTTATATCCCTGAAGGCGATGTTGTGAAATATAATACTTATATTTTACTAAATATTTCAGAGATGTTTCACTCTTGGTTTCATATTAAGTGAGCGCTAATCCAAAAATAAAGCTGTGCCATTAAAACAGGAAATAGCCTCCTAAGTAGTTTCCCAAGAAAGATGAGCAGTTCATTTTGTTAACAGGATATGCTAGAGTGGAATCTCTAATAAGGAAGTCATAAAGCTGTTAAACGATTTAAGAACCCTTTTTGTCAGTAACAGAGGGCCAAAGTGTTGGCAAAAGTCTTTGGAGTAAAATCTAGTGAGTTGGTTTCAGCTATTTTCTTTATATGCTGTGCTATAGAAAGAGTCACTAAGACTGTGCTGAAAGATATTTTGATATAAACAGCCTGGGTGGTCTGTGAAGCTTGTTTAGGAAATAATATTCTTGTCCAAACATCTAAACCCCAAGGTCATTTATTTGCAAATACAGCCTTCAGTGAATCAGGTTATTTTCTTTCTTTCTTTCTTTCTTTTTTTTTTTTTTGTCTTTTTGAGATGAGGTCTCACAAGGCCTTGAACTGACTTTGAAGCCCAAGCTGGTCACTAACTTGCAGCGATCCTCCTGCCTCAGCCTCCCAGTGCTGGGATTATAGGCATGCACCACCACACCCAGTTCATTTTCATTTTAGGTATGCTTCACACATACCTTTATCTTGTGATGTTGGACATCAAATTCAGGGCTTCTTGTATATTATACAAGTGCTGTAACACCAAGCTGTGTCCCTAGACCCATATTTATTTTTTAATAAATATTTGAAATAAAAAATTGGAGTAATATAGGAGGAGAAAGTCTAATAATCATACAGAGAACAGAACTTTGTTTTTTTGTTTTGTTTTGTTTTAGACAAAGGTCTGACTATGGAGTCCAGGCTGGTTTTGAGCTCTACATGTAGCACAGGATGCATCAAACTTGGAATCCTCCTGACTCAACCTTCCGAGCGCTGGGATTACAGGTGTGTGCCGCCATGCTGGGTGAAACAGATTTTTTTAAACTGGATGTAGAATCCATGGGACTTTGTATTGAGCTATACCCCTAGCCCTTTTTAAATTTTTTATTTTGAGACACAATCTCAATAGGTTGCTAAATTGCCCAGGCTGGATTTGAATGGGTGATCCTCCCACCTCAGCCTCCAGAGTGGTTTCACCATTATAGGTCTGTGCCAACAAAGCCCAGTTGAGAACAAAAAACTTTAAGGGTAAATAGTAAAACAGCCAGAAAGTTTATTGATCACAGATTACTTTCAGAAACAAAACATTTTGCAATGGAAACTGAGGAGCCACAAAAACAGAGAACTTGGGAAAACCAAGAGATCATGTCTCAACTTGAGAAAATCCAATTGTAGGGGTTTTTTTGTTTTTGTTTTTGTCTTTTTTTGCAGAACCAGGGATCAAACTCAGGACCTTGCACTTGCCGGGCAGGCACTTGTGCTCCTGAGCTATCTCCCCAGCACCCACATTGCAAGTTTTAAAGAATAAAGAAAAGAATAAATTCCTCAAGAAGGGTAAAATTTTACTTTAAGACTAGCCTTAGAAAACAGCAGTTTTCATATCAGTGAAAATGTGCTGTTCTCTGTTACAGAGAATGCCAAATTTATAAGCTCATTTAGATGGGAACACCTGATTATGGAGATTTAAAGTGAATTCATCTATTAGCTACAGTTGTGCCTCTTCTGCAAAAAGATCTAATATTCTCTAAAGTCAATAAACTGAGCCTGTGTTTTTATTGTTTGTTTTTGTCATTTCTTGAGACAAGATCTCACTGTATAGTTCAGGCTGGCCTTGAACTTACTATGCTGCCCAGGCTGGCCTTAAACTCATGGTGATCCTCCTGCCTCAGCCTGTCAAGTGCTGGCACTAAAAGCATGTGCCACCATTCCAGACAGACCTGCTGTTTTTAAATTTTACCAATATCCAGTATGATTTACAGTAGGAGAAGCAGTATATCAAGTAAATCAGTTAGGAGCGTAGGCTTTGTAAAGACCTGAATTCGTTCTCTCTCTCTCTCTCTCTCTCTCTCTCTTCTTTTCTTTTCTTTTGTGTGTGTGTGTGTGTGTGTGTGTTTTTGGTTTTTTGTCTTTTTGAGACAGAGTCTCACTATGCAGTTCAGACTAGCCTTGAGCTCAGTTTGTAGCCCAGGCCAGTCTCAAACTTGCAATGATCCTCCTGGCTCAGCCTCGATAGGATTACAGTTGTGCACCACCACACCTAGCTCCTGAGTTCTGCTTTCAATACAGCAATATGATCTTAGTGAAGTTATTATCTATAATTCTGTTTTAGCCTTTTAGTCTGTTGGGTTTGTTTTTTTAGTTTTTTGTTTTTGTTTGGTTTGGTTTAGAGTATAGGCACAAGGGACAGTGGCGGCACACACCCAGAATCCTAACTGTCTGGGAAACTGAGGCAAGAAGATCATTAATAGGCACTTAGCCTGATCAGCATAGTGACTTAACAGGGCCTTTGTCAAGATTTTACAAAGAAGCCAGGCGTGGTGGCGCACGCCTGTAATCCCAGCACTTGGGAGGCTGAGGCAGGAGGATCGGTGCGAGTTCGAGACCAGCCTGGGCTACCAAAGTGAGCTCAAGGCCAGCCTGAACTGCATAGTGAGACCCTGTCTCAAAAAGACAAAAAAAAAAAAAAAAAGATTTTACAAAGGTCTGAGGATGTAGTTTATTCAGAGGGCCTGTGTTCTACTCACCCCTCCCTGGGCACTGCAAAAACAAGACATCATAGAGTTGTTGACATCAAACCTTGAATAAACATTAGTATTCATTAAGAACTTGCATGAGCCAGGAATGGTGGCACATGCCTTTAATTCTAGCACTTTGGGAGGTTGAGGCAGGACTGAAAGATCAAGCTCAGTAGGCAATTTAGCAAAACCCTCTCTCAAAACATAAAAGGAGGGCCTGGTAGGATGGCTCAGTGGTCTAAAGTGCCTGCTTGGGAGCTTGGGCAGTTTCAGGGACCACGGTTTGATCCCTGGCACACATGCTGTGCGGGCCTTGCCCTCAGGGCAGGCTGAGCCGGCCATAAAAAATGAGTGAATAAGCAAACAAACAAAGGTTCTGAAACAAGAAAAATAATAATAATAATAAAAATTTAAAAAAAAAAAATAAGGGCCTGGAGGGATGGCTCAGTGGTCTAAAGCCCCTGCTGGGGGAAGCTTGGGCGGCTTCAGGGACCACGGTTCAATCCCTGGCACCACATACTGCGCCAGCCCTGCTCTCGGGGTGGGCTGAGCCGGCCATAAAAATGAGTGAATAAACAAACAAAGGTTCTGAAACAAGAATAAAAATAATAAATAATTTAAAAAAATAAAAAAAAAAAAATAAATAAATAAAAGGATGGGGATGTATCACAAGGGGAAAAATGTGTGAATACTTCTAACTTAAAATGTCAGGGGTGGGTAAGATAGCTCAATGGTCTAAAAGTGCCTGCTTTGGGCCAGCAAGATGGTTCAGCGGTCTAAAGTGCCTGCTTAGGAAAGCTTAGGCAACCGCAGGGACTGCAGTTCGATCCCCGGCACCACATGTCGTACCAGCCACACCCCCAGGGAAGGCTGAACTGGCCATAATACAAAAAAAGAAAAAAATAAAGTGCTTGCTTAGATAAGCTTAGGCAACCTCAGCGACCATGGTTTAATCCATGGCACCATATGCTGAACTAGCCCTGCCCCCAGGGCAGGCTGAGTCGGACGCACATACACACACAATGTTCTTGATTTATATTTAGCCTTTAAGAAACTTAATCAGTATTTCTTTTTTTGGAGGGGCAGGTACAAGGAATCAAACTCAGGACCTTGCACTTAACCAGTCAGTGCTGAACTGCTGAGCTATCTCTTCAGCCTTGAAACTTACAATCTGGTTATAAAGATAAATCTAATGCTCATGAAAATAAACAATGTGATTCAGACAAAATATGGATTTATAAGCCGGGCATGGTGGCACACGCCTGTAATCCCAGCACTTGGGAGGCTGAGGCAGGAGGATCAGTGTGAGTTCGAGACCAGCCTGGGCTACAAAAGTGAGCTCAAGGCCAGCCTGAACTGCACAGTGAGACCCTGTCTCAAATTAAAAAAAAAAAAAAAAAAAGGATTTATTCCATGAATATTATCTATTTTCTAGGCAAACACTAAGGTGAGTACTGAGAATACAGTAGTGAAGCCTACACAATCCCTGTTATCAAGATTACAATTTTGTGGTAAAGTACATACTAGTAGACTGCCAGTAAGACCATAAATAGCTAAATGCTAAGGTAAGGATTTGTACTGAGGCATTTGAAAGCTTATAAGAGGGACATTTGCCCTTGTTTCTAGGCCAGAAAAGGCTTACCTTTTCAGGTTACCTGGTTTAAATATTTCTCTGATGGTAACTATGTGATGTTGTGCAAGTTCTTATACAATGTGTCTGTCTCCTAATCTGAATATTTCAGGTGATAATGAAATTTACTCTATTACTTACATAGTAGGGTGCTCCAGACTTGTAAACTATGAAGCTGGAGAGGGGTAAAGTGGAGGAAGAAAATAACAAAGGTATTGAGAAGCTAGGAATAAGAGATTTTTTTTTTTTTTTTTTTTTTGTCTTTTTGAGACAAGGTCTCCTTATGCAGTTCAGGCTGGCCTGGAGCTTACTTTTGTAGCCAGGCTGGTCTCAAACTTGCGCCAATCCTCCTGCCTCAGCCTCCCAAGTGCTGCCACCATGCCCAGCCCAAGAAACTTATTTATTTCATTTTTTTTAAGAAATTCATTTTTTGATAGAATTTCTTTTCTGATAGAAGTTTACTTGGTGCCATTCCCTGAGATAAAAAAACAAGATGAAAAGCAGATTTGCGGAAGACTGAAAAAGGGTAAACAGAAGTGACGGGACTATAATAAGGCGAGCATTGTGTCAGAGAAACTAAATTAAGAGTGTTTCACAAAGGAGAGGTGCTAAGTATTGGTAAGTGCTACCAGGAAAGTTACATAAGTTAAATCCATTTGTTTTAAACACAAAGATGCCTATGGTAGCCAAGTGTGGTGGCGCATACCTATAATTGTATATGTGGTGGCATATTTCTGTAATGCAAGCCCACTGGAGACTGAAGGAAAAGAATAGTGAGTTCAAGGCTTGTGTATATGTATACTTCAGATCCATACTCCCTGGCATATAAAGAACACGTGCAATAAATAGAGTTAAGGTGTGGAGCCCAAAGGTTCTAAACTATTAGAGGAAGGCAGGCATGATGGTGCATGCTTGTAATCCCACCACTCAGGAGGCTTCCACAAGAGGATCACCATAAATTCAAAGCCAGCCTGAACTGCACAGTGAGACTCTATCTTGAAAGAAGGAAGGAAGGAAGGAAGGAAGGAAGGAAGGAAGGAAGGAAGGAAGGAAAGGAAGGAAGGGAGAGAGAGAGAGAGAGAGAGAGAGAGAGAGAGAGAGAGAGAGAACAAACGAACAGACAGAAGATCTGGATTTAAGTGGAACAATTGACCTTTGCCAGATGCTGTGCTGTGCAGTCACAGGGCATTATGAGCTCTGGGTTAACTTTAGGGTTGGTTGGTTTTCTTTGGCATTGTTAAACATCAAATCTAGGGCCTTGTGTTTAAGAGGCAAAGGCGATATTTGTAAGCTATCCTCTTAGCCCCTGACTTTAGGAATTCAGAATCTTTGCTGTCTTCAAAATGCGAAAGCACCCTTTCATATATTTCAAGTGAATCAGGTTCTTTTTATTGTTTTGTTTTGTTTTTGAGACAGGTTCTCACTGTATATTATAGGGCAGTCTCCTGAATGCTGGGATTGTAGGTGTGCACTAGAGGGCCTATCAAGTTCTGATTGAGGTGTTTGACATGAATTGCTTTAAATTAATTTAAATTTATCATACACAATTATAGTTAATATTTTACATTTATATAAACAAGATACAAATTAGATATTCATCTATTAAATATGGCCTGGGTAGGAAAAGAGAAAACTCTGAAAATCTTTGTTCTCTACTCATAATCCTGATATTTTTTTTTTAAGAATTTTTATTTTATTTATTTATTTTTTTCTTGTTTCAGAGTCTTTATTTGTTTATTCACTCATTTTTATGGCCGGCTCAGCCCGCTCCGAGGGCAGGGCTGGCGCAGCATGTGGTGCCGGGGATTGAACTGCGGTCCCTGAAGCCACCCAAGCTTTCCCAAGCAGGGGCTTTAGACCACTGAGCCATCCCGCCAGGCCCAATCCTGATATTTTATACTACTGTGACTCTCTATAGTGAGTCTTCTGTGGTAGGGACTGCTTTTCCTTTTATCATTTCAGTTTTCTGCTGGCCATCTCTACCATTGTGTCATGTGGACTATTCTCTTTGAAATTTTCTTTTCCCATTCCTCCCGCCCAACCACACACACACAGAGTTGGCTTTATCTTTTTCTTCTTAAAAGATGTCTTTTAAAGAAATACTATTAAGTGTAGGATATTCTTATATATTCCACACACAAATTGAGAGCTGCTGTTGTTCCATTACAGTCAGTGAAATGAAAGGGGACGGGATAGGGAAGAATCCCAAACAAAGCCATAGAATGTTTTTGACTGGAAGAAAATAGAAAACAAAAGAAATCAACATTCTATTACTATGAGACCCAACTACAGGATCTGATTGCTACTCTTCTCACCCTCTGTGAAGCCCATTTAACAGGAATGAGCAGTATTATGGGAAGATGTCATAAGTGGACTCACATTGACTCTAGAATAGCAAACCCTGAGTTTAATAATAGAAGGTTAAGTACCAACTTCAAACATGCATTGTGTTCTCTGAGTTCCCAAGGATATTTCTACCTGGAGCTATCTTCTATACTTACTTTAATGGCTCAGTTGGAAGTCAGCCATCACTGCTAAGTGTTTTTGAGTTCTATATACCACTGGCAGCAGCTTCTCATTATCTTGATGTTAGAAATTCTGCTCAGTACCAGGCAGGCTATTGCCACCATGCCAATATTTCAGCATTTCCACTTTCTAGGATCTTGTCCTTTTGAAAGGTGAATGACGTAGCCTTTTTACACCTTCACAAGTCATCAGATTCATGAGAAAGGCTTCATGTTCCTGGAATGAATCTGTCAGCCAGAAATAGCTTTTCTCGGTTTCTGCTTTCTTGGGCAGTCAGAGACTCTGTTCTGGTGAACATTAAATTGTTAGTGAATATAAAATTTTTACAAGAGGACATCACACATATTAAGAGTTTCTGCTATTTTAGTAACTTTTTTTTTCAAAAACATGAGAGTAGTACATTCCCAATAATTGATAAAATGCATATTGTCTTCATAGTAGTTATACAGAGCCCAGGGTGTAAACATGATGCTTTTTTTTTTTTTTTCTTTGTCTTTTTGAGACAGGGTCTCGCTATGCAGTTCAGGCTGGCCTTGAACTCACTTTTGTAGCCCAGGCTGGTCTCGAACTCACATCGATCCTTCTGCCTCAGCCTCCCGAGTGCTGGGATTACAGGCGTGCACCACCACGCCCGGCACTTTTTCTAATCAATGTTGGTACAAAAAATTTCTTCTCAGGGCCAGGGAGATAGTTCCATGGCACAAGTGCCTGCCTGGCAAGTACAAGGTCATGAGTTTGAACCCTGGTCCCA
>PVJA010053274.1:0-12051 GCA_004027025.1 Myocastor coypus
CAGCCCTCAATGTAATTTTATTTTAAGCTGTCTTAAAACAAAATGCCAGCAAAATGTCAATTAAAATTTTTCTATCATCTTATTTATTTATTTATTTATTTTCTATCATCTTTTTGAGACAGGGTTTCACTCTGAAGTTCAGGTCAGCCTCAACTCACTTTGTAGCCCAGACTGGCTTGGAACTTGCAGGATTTTTTTTGTTAAAATTTTATTTATTTATTTTTTTCTTGTTTCAGAATCTTTGTTTATTCAATCATTTTTATGGCCGGCTCAGCCCGCCCCGAGGGCAGGGCCGGCGCAGCATGTGGTGCCGGGGATCGAACCGCGGTCCCTGAAGCCACCCAAGCTTTTCCAAGCAGGCGCTTTAGACCACTGAGCCATCCCGCCAGGCCCCGGAACTTGCAGGATTACAGGCATGTGCCATGGTACCCAACCTCAAAATGTCAATTTTATTTTACTTTTTAAAATGTCAATTCTAAGCCAGGCCATGGTGGTACATGACTATAATCCCAGCACTTGGGAGGCTGAGACAGGAGGATCAGTGCAAGTTTGAGACCAGCCTGGGCTACAAAAGTGAGCTCAAGGCCTCCTGAGTTCAGTACTCTTTCTTAATGGTTTTGAAATCATTTCACCTTGACCCCAGGTCCCAGGCCATACTAGGAAAGTGCCTTAGTGGTGGGCGGCAGTGACATTTGGATACAGTTTCCACCTGAGCATTTGGGTCCATCTCTCTCCTTTGGTCTGCAGGTCCCAAAGATGTATGACTGCAAGAAGTGGTAGGCAGTATGCTTTAATGAAATCTTCCTTTCTTTCTTAACTAGCTGATGGTCCTCACTGCTTCTTTTGGATTCATGTAGTGAGCCCCACTCTGGCCCCTTCCTAGAGTAGTGCACTCTTATCTTTATTACACCGCTGGAGCAAGCCCTTGATCTTCAATTTCTGCTTGCATGGCTCTACACTGGTTAATTGCTCTCTGGTCTATTTCTGGTCCACTTGGATATTTTCTTCTTTACTATGCATCTATTTTCTTCTTTGTATATTTTTTGAATCTCTAAATTATTGAAGTTCAGTAAGTATGTATATCAAAGCATGGACTTCCTTACACTACATTTTTTTTGGCTTTTTGAGACAGGGTCTTGCTATACAGTTCAGGCTGGCCTTGAGAAAAGGTGTCCTTGTTTTATTTCCATTTTTTCTTTTTTTGCAGTATCGGGGATTGAACTCAGGATCTTGGGCTTGCCAGGCAAGTGCTCATTCTGCTGAGCTATCTCCCTGGCTACATTTCTTGTTACGAAGGGTTAACACTTTAAGTGGGTTGTATACCTAATTTTATTCATTTTCATTACAAGAACATATAATGTACAAGTAAGGATGTCTCAAAACTATTCTTCAAGTTGCACAGTAAATATTCTGTTGTTCATTTCATTTATTTTTAATGTATTTGGTATAGGATCTTACTACATAGCTCACACTTGTAGTTTCCCTCCTGTTTTCAGCCTCCCCAGTGCTGAGATCACAGGTGTGTGCCACCATACCTGTTCTTGGTGGCTGGTTCAGTGCTCCTGGAAGGGTGCCTTTATGACTTGTGGTGCTGGGGATTGAGCCCTGGTCCCTATGCTTGCCTAAGTAGGCACTTAGTCCACTGAGCTATCTCACCTGCTCTTCTCCTTTCATTTTATAAATCACTTAAACACTTATATTCTCCAGCATGCACAAAATGTCTCCTATTAAAAGATTAAACAAAGAGCTAAGATGCTCAACAGTAAATTCAAATTACAGTTCTATAGATTTCTATAATTTATATTAATACAACTACAAATATTACTTTCTTCATCTCTTCAAATCTCCCCAAGAGAATATCATAGTACCTGGGATCTATATTAAACTGAGATAAATTAGCAGACATTCACAACTTAGGGAAATATGAAACTGGTCTCAGTCATACTGGCAGGGCATTTTCCATAAAACTGTCTCTTTCAGAGAGGAGGTAGCAAGCTCAGAAGAATGGAATGATTTTGCTAGAGAGAGGCAGAAAAGATGAGAAGCTGGATCTTGTTTCTAACATGGTGTTTTTTTGTTTGTTTGCTTTGTTTTCGCTTTTGCCCAAGAACAGATGGCACCTCACCCATACTCTTCATCCCAACCACTACATTATGATTACAGACTCCTTTCCAATGCAAGAAATATAAATATATTAGAGTTACATATTTGGGCCCGATCAATCTTGCTTTTTGGCATTTCTAATAGAAATCTCTAAGGGGATATGGAATAAAACTGTAGTAAGAAGTGAAAGCAAGCAAGTAAAAAGTCATGAATTCTGTTTACATGAGTAGCTTATAAATTCACCACAAGTTTACCTGAGAAGATGTTTCTTCTTTGTCTTTAAGTAAAGGCTCGGGTGCCGACAGAAAATCTGTTTTCTCACAGCTCTCCTGGCTGATGAGGGTGTCCACGTAGTTCGGTTGTGGGAAGATCAGGTGGCTCGTCCTTGAGTCTGAAGTGAGCGAGATCTCATGGGAGTAGGTCTGCAGGAGGGCTGGAACCCCACCCATGCCAACAAAGGGCGGTGCAGGCCCACTGGCTGCTGAGTTGCTGGAAGCCTGGAGCAGGTGCCCTGAGTGCCAGCGCTGCAGCCTGAGGGCCAGCAGCACGATAACGAAGGCCAGGAAGACACAGGAGACAGCAGCCACAGCCACCACCAGGTAGAGCGTGAGGTCTGATTCATCAGGGTCAGCGGGGGTCCCGATGCTGCCTAGGTCTGCCAGAATTTCTGGGATGCTGTCAGCCACAGCTATGGTGAGAGTGGCAGTGGCTGAGAGAGGGGGCTGGCCATGGTCCTGAACGGCTACCAGGAGGCTTTGCTTGAGGGCATCTCTGTCCATCAAGACCCTTGCCGTGCGCACCTCTCCCGTGTGCAGCCCCACGGAGAAAAGTCCTGGCTCACTGGCTTTGAGAAGGCGGTAGGACAGCCAGGCATTCTGACCCGAGTCTCTGTCTACTGCCACTACTTTTGTCACCAGATACCCTGGATCTGCTGAACGGGGTGCAAGCTCCACTCCTGTGGAACCATCAGTGGGGAGGGTAGGGTAGAGGATCTCAGGGGCATTGTCATTCTGGTCCAGCACAAACAGGTGCAGAGACACATTGCTGCTGAGCGATGGGACCCCACTGTCACGGGCCATCACTCTCAGTCGCAAGTCCCAGAACAGCTCATAGTCAAAAGATTGCAATGCATAGAGGACACCCGTGTCAGAGTTGATGGAGAGGTAAGAGGACAAGGGTGCCCCTTGAATGTTGTCCTCAACTAGGGAATAAGTGACTTGTGCATTCTCACTGCTGTCAGCATCCTGGGCCATCACAGAGAAGATAGAGGCCCCTCTTGGGTTATTTTCAGGAATGTAGACAGAATAGGAATCCTGATGGAAAACCGGGGGGTTGTCGTTGACATCTGTTACTAGCAGCGAGATATGAGTTTCAGTAGATAGCATCGGTTTTCCCTGGTCTGCTGCTGTCACGGTGATATTGTATCCAGAAGTAAGTTCTCTGTCCAGTGTCCTTTCTGTTACTAATCTGTAATAATTATCAACCAACTTTTCTAATATGAAAGGTAGATTTCCAGGAATGGAACATGTGGTGTAACCATTGTCTCCAGAGTCCTGGTCATGGACACTGATTAGAGCAATTATGGCTCCAGGAGGAAAGTTTTCTGGAATTGCAGTGGTGACAGGGGTGACAGTGACTTCAGGGGCATTGTCATTCACATCCAAAACTTTGATCAGCACCTTAGCTCTGGCCATGAGCCCAGCACCATCCTGAGCTTGAATTTCCAGTGCATAAATTTTGTATTCTTCAAAATCCAGTGGTTCTTTATTTGATATTTCTCCTGTGTAAGAATCCAGCTGAAACACTTGAGCCACTTTATGGTCCATACTGTGAAAAGAATACGTTACTTCCCCATTGGCTCCCTCATCTGGGTCGGTGGCATTCACCATGAGCAGCCGAGTGCCCACAGGAACATTCTCTGGGATGCTCTTGTGGTACTCTGCCTGAGTAAATGCTGGAGGGTTGTCATTCGCATCTACCACTTGAACACGAATTTGGAGAGTCCCTGAACGCACCGGGTTGCCACCATCAAAGGCAGTCAGGACAAGGTAGTGGAAAGCTTCCGCCTCTCTGTCTAGGGGACTCTGCAGCACCATCTCTGGAGGTTGGAGTCTATCCGTTTCCTGTTGCACATCCAGGGAGAAATGAGGGTTGGCGCTGAGCTGGTACCCCTGCAGTGAATTCATACCTACATCAAGGTCTTGCCCCAAAGGCAGAGAGATCCTGGTACCTGGAGGAGTTATTTCATTCATTTTAAATTCCAGTTCTTCTAACTGGAATTGGGGAGTGTTGTCATTAATATCAATTATTTCCACGTCAACAGGAAAAAGCTTCATTCCATCCTCCACAAGGATGTTAAAGTTCACCAGACAGTGCGCGCTCTGGGCGCACAGCTCCTCCCGGTCTATCCTCCCCGCAGTGACCAAGCTGCCGCTGAGCGGATTCAGAGAGAAAAGCTGCGTCCTACCTCGGGAGACGATGCGGACTCCGCGCTTCGCTAGCTCCGGGGGTTGTAGCCCGAGGTCCTTGCTGATGTTGCCCACAAAAGACCCCTTTTCGGTCTCTTCTGCCACTGAGTAAAAGATACTCCCGGCCCTGGCTTCCAATAACAGCCCCAGAAAGAGGCACAGCAGCATCCGTACGATGTAGCAGTTCAGCTTCACGAGAATCGCCATTGCTCTCTGGCTTCGCAGTTTTTCCAACTTGGTATCAGGGGTATCCTTTGTCTACTTTTCAGAACCTAGATTAGCTCAACTTTTAAGATTATTCCAGTGGAGCCTTGCCCAGAAATAATGTTTGGGCAGCGTCCGGAAGAAATTTTCTCAACCCAGCCGTAATGGAGGTTCTAAGAGGCGCAAGGCTCCCTGCTCCGCTTTTTTTTTTTTTTTTAATTTTGAGTATGCTGTGTGCTCTCGCCCAGATTGGTGAACAGCGGCGCCTAGAGTCCTAACCAGTTACTGCATCCTTAGAAAAACACCTGATAGTTTGTCAAGGAAGTAAGTATTTCCCAGTATAGGTATGGAAAAAAGAAGCTATGCTCATTTACTTAAACGCATGTAAACTTCATTAAATTTATTTCTGTCTTTTTCAGACAGGGTTTTTCTATGCAGTTCAGGCTGGCCTTGAACTCATTTTGTAGCCCAGGCTGGCCTCAAACTCACAGATCCTCCTTCCTCAGCCTCGAGTACTGGGATTACAGGTGTGTGTCACCACACTCAGATGTTTTTTTTTTTTTTTTTTTTTTTTTTGAGACAATCTCATGGTGTAATTCAAGCTGGCCTTGAACTCACTATGGAGGCCAGGTTGGCTTTGAATTTGCAGTGATCCTCCTGCCTCAGCCTCCTGAGTGCTGGGATTAGAATGTTTGGACTAAAGGTGTGTTTCACCACATCCAGCTAGCATTACTATGTTTGAAATGCTAAAAAAAATCCCAGTATTTTCAAGCCATCTGCTTCCTCTCTTTGTTATTTCAGGAATAATCACTCTTTAAATCACAAAGGGGAGAACAGCATTCCTTTACTCTTCTGCTAGAGTATACCTTGACCATTTGATGTGTTTCTTGGCCACACAGACAAAGCAGCTCTCCTCTGAAGGATGAAAATGATTCAAGAGCCAGGCATGGAGGGTACCTGCCTGTAATCCCAGCACTTGGGAGACTGAGGCAGGAGGATCACTAGAAGTTTGAGGCTTGTCTGGGCCCCATACTGTGTTCAAGACCAGTCCAAAGTTCATAGTGAGGACCCGGCAGGATGGCTCAGTGGTCTAAAGCATCTGCTTAGGAAAGCTTAGGCGGCTGCAGGGACCATGGTTCGATCCCCGGCACCACATGCTGTACCAGCCCTGCCCTCAGGGCAGGCTAACCCAGCCATAAAAATAAATAAACAAACAAACAAAAGTTCTTTTTTTTTATCTTTTTGAGACAGGGTCTCGCTATGCAGTTGAGGCTGGCCTTGAGCTCACTTTTGTAGCCCAGGCTGGTCTCAAATTCACACCAATCCTCCTGCCTCAGCTTCCCGAGTGCTGGGATTACAGGCGTGCGCCACCACGCCCGTCTTCAAACAAAAGTTCTGAAACAAGGAAAATAAAATAAAATTCTTAAAAAAAACCAAACAAAGTTCATAGTGAAAACCTGTCTCAAAGAAAGAAAGAAGATGATTGGAAGGAAAAATAAACTTAGAATGTGAAACAAACTTTCCAGTTTCACACTGGTTGCCTAATTTCCTTTCCACTATGCTTTGAATATACAAAACTTTAGGATTTCGAAGAACATCTTTTAAGCCTATTTTTATTTTACTTTTAGTACTGGGGATTGAGTCTAGGCCTTGCTCATGCTAAGCATGCTAATGCTAACTAAATCTCTGACCCTTAAGACTGGGTCCCATTGTTGGCTTCACACTGTGGATCCTCTTGCCTCCACCTCCTGAGTTGCTGGGATTATAGGCATGTGTCTCCACTCTCAGGCATGAGTCTATAAAGGCTTTTAAATTCAACTCAAGCAATATACTTTTAACAATCCAATGGTGTATTCTTGAAACTTCATTAGAAAAATGTGACATTAAAAAAAAGAAAAATGTGACATAAGCTGGGCGTGGTGGTGCACGGCTCTAATCCCAGCACTTGAGGGGCTGAAATAGGAGAATCAGTGCAAGTTTGACCAGCATGAGCTACAAAAGTGAGCTCAAGGCCAGCCTGAACTGCATAATGAGACCCTGTCTCAAAAAAACAAAAAAAGTGACATAGATATATAATTTAGACTTCAGACTTAAGATACAGAAATGTTGTAATATTGTTCATAACTAGAAAAGAAAAAGGTTACTTATTTTTAGGCAGACTATCAAGACCTGTTATTCTCTTATAATCATGCAATATTGTTCCTAAATATACCTTTTATGTTTGGTACAGGGTCTCAGTATGAAGCTAAGACTCTTAATGATCCTCCTGTCTCAAGCTCCCCAGCTCTGTGATTACAGGTATACCCCACCATGCCTAGTTTCATTAGCCAGATGCACCTGGGGTTCCAGAGTGTCATGTGGCACTGGGAATAGAACCTGAGTCCTTGCACTTGCCAGGCAGGCACCTAAACTGCTGAGCTATTTCCCCAGCCCTTATATTTTTTAACTACAAAGAAATAGGACATTGTCTTTCATCTTTTATTCACTGCAGTATTAATCAAAGATTACTAATGAAAATGACTTGGCTTAGAGTGGTTTATCTTTACCTAAAAGTTAGAGAAGTATGTTATCTGCACCCCAAAGTTTGACATTTTCAGGAACAACATGAGATAACTGGCAACCAAAAGTGACTGATGAACATTCAGAAAATGAGGAAAGAAAAATATTTGAAAACCACAAGAGAACCAGCCAGATAACTCAGCAGACTAAAGTGCCTGCTTAGGCAGACGCAGGGGCCAAGGATTTCATCCCTGGGCCTGCTGTGCTGGCCCTGCTCCCAGGGTACATTGAAATGGCAATTGAGACTGATGGTGGTGGCATGTGTCTATAATATCCCAGAACTTTGGTGGCTGTAAACAGGAAGATCACTAGAGTATAGTCTATGTAGTGAGACCCTATAGATCCTGTACTAAATACAGAAAAAAAAAACCACAAAAGTGTTCTTTATTGTATGTATTTGGTACAGGGTCTCACTACTGCAGTTTGGGCTTGTAGTGATTCTCCTGTTTTGGCCTCCCAAGAGCTGGGATTGCAGATGTGGGCCAACACGCCCAGTTTTAGTGGCCAGCTGGCATGTCATGTGGTACTGGGGACTGAACCCAGGTCCCTGTGCTTGCCTAGTCGGATGCTTAGACCACTGAGCTATCTCATCTGCCCCATAAGAGTTTTTTTTTTTTTTTGTCTTTTTGAGACAAGATTTCCCTAGCAATTCAGGCTGGCCTTGTGCTCACTTTTGTAGCCCAGGATGGCCTCAAACTCATGCTGATCCTCCTGCCTCAGCCTCCCAAGTGCTAGGATTACAGCTGTGTGCCACCACACACAGCCCTCATAAGAGATTTCTTGTGTAGCCATATATACAGTTTCTCAAAGACAAGTAAATGGACTCCAAGGATAGAATTTAAGGATGCAAATAGACTTCAGTATTTCAAGGAAGGGATTACTTAGCAGGCAACACTTTTTTAGGACATAAAATTATGCACACACTTTCCCCTAAAGGAATTGTGAGCCTATCAGTCAAATAAAAACATTCATAAATATTAGCAACTAAACTTGTAGCGCTCCTGACCTGCAACAACAAAAGGCAAACAGGAATGATTTAGAAAAGGATGCACTAAATAAAAATAGTAAAACTCACATGAATATATTTGAATGCAGTGGACATATTAGGCTTCACTGCTGACACTACAGAGAACATTCAGTTGAAAGATGTTTCCTGAGTTATCTTGAAGAATCTAAGATAACTGAAGACACACATATGTTGTACAAACATGGCAAATTGCTCTCCTTTTAAGATGGGGGCAACTCTAAATCCATGTTTTAGACAAAAACATGATGAAAGCAGCCCCACACATCTGGACAGAGAAGAGTCAGGGCTAGGGGTTGATGACCAGAGTCCCTGTGAGGAGGAATACAGAGGCTGAAGCCAGTTTTAAGTGGTAAAACTATTGCTCCACCCGCCTGTCCAGTGGGTGCTGCTGGTGCCACAGGTCTGGCACAAGGCCTGGAAACTGCTGGCAAAGATTTGGGGCAGTGTGATGATTTGCCATTGCATAAAGAACCAACAAACTTCTGTGGGCTGCATCTCTGTCGCTACAACAGCAGTGCTCATCTAGCATTCCTGAACCTCTGGGCTGAGGAATCAGGTGAGTTATCCTGAAACACATGATAGGATGGTGAGCCCCTGTGCCTCAGTTTCCATCATCTTTGGTACAGTGAAGTGTCAAAAAGAGAGGTGCCCATCTGCAACTCCAGTGCAAGTTCTTGGCAGTTGTCTGCCATCAAAGGCAGTCTTGGGGTGACAGCGGAACTCTCTTTACCACCTTTGGTCATCTCAAAGGTAGTCTCCATAGACACCACCACAGTTTGCACTCACTGATAGGTCAGTGCCCCTCAGTGTCAGGGTGCTGCTCAGGAAGAAACAGGAGGAATGGAAAACTCCAAGTCCTGTCTGAAGCTGGCACAGAGGCCTCTGTGGGTGTTCTTGTCATGTGGATCAAAAGGGTATCTTGTCCAAAATCTGAAGTGGGCTTTTTTGTTGCTACAAGTGATATAATCCTCATGGTGATGGTTGTGCTCCTGGAGGAGGCGGCAGTTTGTCCTGTGATCATGATGCTGTACTTCAGAATCAGTTTCCAGTCTGTAGAATTCCAGCAGAAGCTAAGAGCTAGGTCACAATTCTTGCAGGTGAACTGCTTTCCAGTAGCATCATTTCCTCTACATAAAAATTTGCCTCCCTGCCGGGCGTGGTGGTGCACGCCTGTAATCCCAGCACTCGGGAGGCTGAGGCAGGAGGATCGATGCAAGTTCGAGACCAGCCTGGGCTACAAAAGTGAGCTCAAGGCCAGCCTGAACTGCATAGCGACACTCGGTCTCAAAAAGACAAAAAAAAAAAAAAATGCCTCTCCACTTAAGCCAGGCTTTTAGTTAATTTGTTCTTGTCAGAGAATCCTAGTTATTTATTTATTTATTTATTTATTTAGTCTTTTTGAGACAGGGTCTCGCTATGCAGTTGAGGCTGGTCCTGAGCTAGTTCTTATTCTAGTAGGATTAATCATCCAGCTTGATGGACATCTTCACTGACCTTGATTTTAACCTTACTGTCATTACTTTTTTTTTTTCTTTTTAAATCAAGCATCTGTGTAATTTTGGGGCAGTAGATATATTCTGCATGCTCTCTGAGTTGGGCAGAGACTGTGAGAGGACTCTAAGCATGCCATCACATCAATGGAGATCACCTGAAAATCAGGAAAGCTCAGTGAAGGTGCAGAAGATGTGCTAAAAGAGAGACCGCTTTAGGTTGTAGCACTGTACACCTCCGGGTTCAATATCCAAGGACTCACATTGGCAATCCAAGCATCTCCTGCCCTGAGCTGTTCTGCTTCATATCCACCGTGAAGAAGTTGCAGTTTTTGTCCTGTGGTGCAGTTTCTTCTATAAGAATTCAGAATATTTACTGCTCTGGTACCTTCCTTCTGAGTCAGAGATGATTATTGAAACTAATTTTATAGCTACTGCCAGCATCCAAATGCACAGACTGCTATTGTTAACGACCTCTTCCAGAATCTTCGAGTCAAAACTTCCGTGGGATCATTTATACCACGATAAATGGTACACAGAACATTGTGCTTGCCAGGCAGCTGGTGTTATGCTGCTGAGCTATATCCCCAGCCCACCTGGAAGTGTTTTATGAAACATTTTTATACGACTTCCAATGAATTTGATTTTCAAATTCAAGAGGTTTAGGGATTTCCTTTGTCGTCTAGATCCATCCTGTCATTTTCAGGTTGGTCTTTGCTCCCTTTGCTAACTAGGACGGTTCTCAGCACTCACCTTTAGTTTCTGGTCATGGAACACAGATCGTGCGCAAGATTCCCGACCTCAGCTTCTTTTCCAAAATCTTTGAGCGCCTCTGCGGTGTAGATATCCAGGCTCAACAGAGGCAGCAGCAAGAGAACGGCGCTTCCTGCGCTCTCTGTGCTTCCAGCATGGTCCACTCCTCCCTCCACGCTGCTTCTCAGAAGCGAATACCCTCGCGGCTGTTGCTCACTCCCTCCGATTATAAATGGGCGATGAAAAGAAAAAGGCAGCCTTCCACTCGGCCTTCTTAGACATTCTGACGTTTCTAAGCGGTATATTTGGACACACTGCAAGAGAGAGGCCGTGTAGTCTTCTCCTGCTGTGTTTCTCAAAAGCCTGCGAGAATTGCAGCGTCAGAACAGCTTTGCTCCACCCTAGCCTCGGACTTGGGGACAGCGGCACCCAGAGGCTCCGCCTGGCATTCACCGAAGGTTATTTCTTAAATCCCTGGCGGGATTGCTTTTTTTTTTAATTTTAATTTCCCTGACTCGTCTTTAAGTACTGATCTTTTTTTAATGAAGGGCGCAAATCATGATTTACTTTTGACAAAATATTAAGGAAAGTTTTTTTTTCACAAACTTAAAATGTTAAAGTAAAAAAAAACTTAAAGTATGTTAAATTTCTATTTAAGAATCTTTACAAGCCAGGCCGTGGAGGCTCATGCCTAGTGTCCCAACACTTGAGAGGCTGAGGCAGGAGAATTGGTGCGAGTTCAAGAGCAGACTGGGTTACAAAAAGTGAGCTCAGCCGGGCATGGTGGCTCATGCCTGTAATCCCAGCACTCGGGAGGCTGAGGCAGGAGGATTGGTGCGAGTTCGAGACCAGCCTGGGCTACAAAAGTGAGCTCAAGGCCAGCCTCAACTGCATAGCGAGACCCTGTCTCAAAAGGACAAAAAAAAAAAAAGAATCTTTACAGACTTTTCCCAAGACAATTTATTTTGTTGCTGTTTGCTTTGTTTTGAGTCCCTAGAAGCAAACCCAGGGCCTTGAGGACACTAGGGAGGCACACCACTAAGTGACCTACATCCAGGCCCTTGAAATTCATTTTTTTTTTGTCTTTTTGAGACAGGGTCTCACTATGCAGTTGAGGCTGGCCTTGAGCTCACTTTTGTAGCCCAGGCTGGTCTCGAACTCACAGCGATCCTCCTGCCCCAGCCTCCCGAGTGCTGGGATTACAGGCGTGCGCCACCACGCCCGGCTTGAAATTCATTTTTGAAGGTTATATACTGTGAAACTATAAAAAAAGTTATTAGACCAGCTGTGGTGGTGCACTCCTGCAGTCCCAGCACTCAGGAGGCTGACATGGGAGGACAGATCTCCCAGAGCTCCAAACCAGCTGGGGCTACATAGTGAGCTCAAGGCCAGCTTGAACTCCCTAGCAAGACCCCATCTCAACCCTTCCTTCCCACGAAAAAAAAAA
>PVJA010053275.1:0-12057 GCA_004027025.1 Myocastor coypus
ACACACACACACACACACACACACACACATACACACACACACACACACACCACACACACACACACCACACACACACACACAAAGATGAAAAAACCCCAAAGTGTTCATCATTGAATTCTATCAATGTTTCATTATTAACATGGGTCAGAATATGCATATTCATTCCTGAACTGTAAAAATCATTCCTGAACTGTAAAAATCACTTAAATCACAAACTAATATTAAAAATCTTAAAAGACTGTCCTTTTAAACTACCCATGGCCACACACTAGCCTCCAACAGCTGACTCTCACTACATTTATCAACATGTCTAACAACAGGAAGAGCACAGCACACACACACACATACTTCAACTTTAGGGTTTAAGAGATACCACAACTAGAACACAGCTTGATAATATCAGTGTGAACAAATTTTTCAATAATATCATGTAATAGTGAATCTATAGTTCTATTAAAAATGTACATATCCTCTTTATTATGTAACAGTGGAATTGTTTTGAGATATATAACTCTTTGGAGTCAATATTTAAAAGAAATATTCTGAGTATAATCTCATTAATTTTTAAATATTTCATAGAAACTAAGAAAACTTCTTTTATGTTTCCTGAAATACATACTAAGAAATTTTATTATGGCACATTTATTTCTTACTACACACAAAAAAAATCCATCATATATTTAAAACAATTTTCATAGATATCAGTCCAGCAAAAGATTTAAAATTTCTGGTTATCTATGATATTCTTATATAACAGATAGTATATAGTGGGGAAAATCAGCTTATACATAAAACCTGGTATGTTTTCGGAAATGCTCATATAGTTAAAAACATAGCTAAAATAATACATTTTAATAAATTTTATAAAATAGTGCTTAATTGCAATCTGCTTCTATAAAAATGTTCACGTGATACCTATAAGACCATTTACAATGGCCCAATTATTACTTATAGCTGCTAAAATCAATAGGATTTTTACCTTAGAATAATTATTCATATAATTTTTATGTAATTTATGGAAATCTCAAAAGAGAAACTCCTTCAATGACACATTTAATTCTGTTTTTTTCTTAAATACAAGATGTATAAAAGATGACTAATGCTAGCCAAACATTTAAAAACAAATTAATGTTTATAATCTAGAAACTGCTTGCTATATATATACGTCTATAAGCTTTACCGGCAATATAGTACTATGTTTAATTCAATGCACATAGGAATGTTTATCAACATGTAACCATTAAATTAAATTTGGATGTCTCTCATGGGTCTGTACAGTAACACTTGTTAATAAAATGCCTAACATATGAGTATTTTTTGAAAACCGCAGTTATAACTAGATAGGATCAGACAAAAGAAAAGTGCTATTTTTTTCATTCATCTGTAAAACAAATTTATGAGGTCATAAAGAACAACTTAATAGCCTAGAGAAGGTTCAAAGAGGGAAATAAAAGCCTAAAAGAAAATAGATTTATCAATGATTTTTAGGAGTCTATGGAGGAAAAGAGAAAAGCAGGTTCGTTTTGTAATATAAATAAGAGGCATAACATTCTGTAGCTTCTGTGTACAATCTTATTCATGTACTTCAACCCTGTTTCAGAAAATGCTGATACTTCCACATGTAAACACCCAATAATGACCACCAGGCCTTTAGGAAGAGAAAATATATGCCACACAACAAGGTCAAGAAGCTACTAAGCACTAGAAGAGAACCGATCAAAAGAGAATGGTTTCATATGTTCTATTGTTTATATAGGTATTTGAAGACAATATTTCCGAAGAGGGGTCGCTGTAAATATTATCAGGAAAATACAGCACAGTATCAAATAAACATCATTTTCAAGCTTTAAGTATTACAGGCATGTTATCTAAGTCAGTCAACCTGTGGTATTAACTACCATTCCTTCAATTTTTTTTTTTAAATTAGATGTCAAGTCAAACCAAACTCCATCAGTCCCAACCCCCTCTTTCAAACCAAATTCACTGCAATTTATTTCCTTGTCTTCCTTTGAAGAAACAGGCTTCTAAGCCTATTTCTCAATATCTTTTTAGTATAAAGATATTAATAGGAATGAAAGAGAAAGAGGTACTAATGTAATGTATTATTTCTTGGGCCAAAGAAAAACATTTTTAATGTGAAGGAATTACCTTCTATTTGGTATTCATGTATCTTTAAAAATTACAACACAGTATACGCAATGGTGGAAACTTACTCCAAGCAGCAGACTAACACATTTTAAAAACACAATCTTGAGCCGCCTTTGGCCACATGTTTTTCCAGTTCCGTCTCTTAAAGAGACAGTATGCTTTGGTCCAATGTCCCTACATGGAACACATTCCTTAAATGTTTGATTGCTACAAATCTTTCCCGAAATTACTTCAAATCCATTCTAGCCCGAGGGTGCACTATTTGACTGTATTGTGGTATCAAACTAATTTCATTAGAATCTACAAATGACTAGGGGGCTGGCAGCAACAAGATAATCTAGGTAAATACTGTGATGAGAGGTGTCTAAAATACGTGAAATCTACGCATTTCTTAGAACAACAAAATATTTCCCTTTTTAAATCTTCAAAATGATCTGTTTCTTCATTCATCTTTATACTCTCTTACTAGCCTAGGAAACCCATTATGCTGTAATCCATAATACCGGAAGCTACAAGAACACACAATTCGCTATTGAATGAAGAGGAGGAAATGCTAGTAACATTAGCCTGGGTCCAAACAGTGAAATATTAAAGATTTCATTTTCTATCTAGGAAAACATAACCTAGAAGGGGCACATACACATGCCTTAAAAACCGATTACCACGTGATTTTAGGGCGATTTTATCTTTCGATTTACTTAATAGTATATTATGGTATGCCTGTTAACATAACTACAGATCAGCTCCTCAAAACAGGGAAAAGTGGAAAGACAGAAAAAAGTTTGGCTTACTTGGTGTACAAATACATCCACTGGAATATCCAAGGGGCTCCCCTCTCGGCTTATCATGGAGATGAATCCAAATCCCATACGTACATTGAACCACTTGCAGTGGCCAGTTCCGTGCAAAACCTGGGATTCCTCCTCTGCCTGCTCCGGCAGCTTACCGGACTCTTCACCACCTTTGCTTGCCCCGCCTGAGATGGAACAGGACAAAATAATAATAATAATAATAATAATAATAATAATAATAATAATAATAATAATAATAGCAAGTTAATATGTACTGCCATATGGTAATCACCGAAAGAGGGGAAAAACAAATTGCTTGGGAGGGGTGGAAAAGAAGATAATTTAAAAAAAAAAAATAGTAAACGGTCTGATTCCTTTTCTTCTAAAGAAAACATTTCAAATGAAAGCAGAGGAGGCAAAGTAACTCTTCTATCAATCACATCAACTTCCACCTTTCTGTACATATACATACTTTTCACTTAACTCCATTACGCATTACAGTACAGCTTCCAATACTTTACTTCCATATTGCCTATTTAATACTGATCCCGTTTACAAAGAGAAATTTTCAGCGAAACTTCTTTGGCGGGCAGGAGGAGAAAAGAAACGGTGAAGATAGTTAGAATAGTTAATGCACACGCGGCTGCATGAATCTAGGGTTATTTCCAATATGCATTCCCCTCCCCCCATAACTTTCAATTAAAGTTGGGGTAGGATGGGGGGAGGGGGCAGGTGTATTAAAAGTTTTCTTGGCCTCACTAACTGAAACTGCGCTTAATCACGCTCACACAATTCAAACAATAGCCCCCTGAAAGCTTTTCAAGTTGTGAATCAGTATGGGCGGTACAAAACATTTTTGGAAATCTATAACAATAGGTTTGCATAAAGCCCCATTGCGCAATGGGAGGTAAGGAGGTAAGGCTCAGCAGTGGGGTGAGGGGGGTAGGGAGTTGGGCAAGGAAGGATGAGAAAGCGGGTGGTGGGTAGAGAAAAGAAAGAAAATCACGGTAAAACAATAGAAAAGAATATTAACCTTCGGCCATGTTGCCCCACGGGCCCTCTGCTCCAAACTCGTGAGATGAAAACTTTCCCTTTGGAACGGACTGTTCTTCTGCATCAATCTAACATCTTGATTTTGTGCGATCACAAATTTAGCTCGCATGGTCTAATGTGCTTTCCTTCTTTTGATTTTTTTTCTCTTCTCTCTCGAGTTTCTGGCCCCCTGAGCACACGTGACTTTGTCAATTACATGCTTTCTTGCTACTAATTTCACCTCGGACCCTTAAGGGGCTGGCAATAGGAAGAGATAACCAATCGCCATTTCATCTATGCTGACATCAAAATAATTTATGAATGAACACCAAAAACAAACTATTAAAGATAATTTGAGACGCTTCTTTACAATAAATCAGAATTGTTTCATTCTATTTAAGTACAATGAAAGGTTCCTTGTGAATCGTCGATTTAGAAAAACAATCATATGTGCACACGTGTGTCCAACACACAAGCCGGTCTAAGCAATCTCATAGCACAGAGGCATTTAAATAAAGCAACATCATGTGTTATGATTTTTTCCCTTAAGAATTCAGCTACTACGTATCATTAAACCTGCCAGGGATACTAGTTTCATATTTAATTTAAAGAAAAATATGTAATTTATAGAAGATCAAATTATAATTACATGCCTTTCATTAAAACTTTAGGTGTTAACTTCTACTACAAAAAAGGGCAAAAGCGCAAAATTACTTAATTGTAACTTCAATGGATTTTCCAAATTTAAAGTAAAACTTTACCAGAAAAATTATCACTATTTTAAGTTTTGTTTAGGTTTATCATTTCAGAACATTTTAAAGGGGGCTGGTAAGGAATAGCACTTCACAGGTTTCTGCGCCATCTCTTTCCGGGGGAGGAGATGTGATTAATGACTTCCTAAATAACAGCCCAGTTTTGCAGCCTAACAGAGTGAACCTCAATCAGCCGCGATTGTTCCCCAAGAGCTGGAGGACTCAGGCAGAGGGGGAGGGGAGCGCCAGGGAGGGGAGGTGCAGAGGAGCCATCCGGAGAGGCGGCGACTCAGCCCTGAGTGGGGAACCGGCGCTGGCCGGCATTGAGTGAATAAAGAGGGATTCAATGACAAAAAGGTAAATTCGTATACTGACTGTATCCTGGTATTTTAAATGTGCACTACCGATGGGCAGAAAAGTGGGATAAACGAAAATGTAACAACGGATTCGACTCTTCCCGTCCTTTTCGCGTTGTCCCCACTTTTCAAAATGCTTACTTTTCACCTTTCAAATCAGCTCAAAAGGCTGAGATGCTGATTACCCCCTTATTGAACACTATACGCTATTATAGATTAACTAGAAATGCTTCACTTCCTGTAAAATATAAAATGTCATCCCTGTTAACATGAGAAAGCAACCATCAATCTTTACCCCACCCCCATCCTACCCCCATTTTCTTAGACAAGCAGTTTACGGAAAATCTACAGATAGCACAGATAGCACTTCCCTTCCGCAAAATTGCTGTGCCGACCCTCCCCCACGGCGCTGTATCCCCTTCCCCATCTCCAAACAAATCCACAGTTTAAGTGTTTCACATAAATTAAAACGTTGAGATTCAGAATGAAAAACCTACTGAAAAAGACATATATATGCTTATTAACACCTCTTTCTCATGCCAAACAACTTAAAAAACTTAGTTCAGATTTAAGTTTAAATGGATGCATATAGAGAAAAACTGAAGTTAATTTTCAGCTGTTTGTGATAAAAGATGTGAATTAAAACCAATCAATTTGGAAATATTTTTTCACCTGTTTTTTTTCTTTCGTTTCTCAAGAAAAAGAGCGGGCTTTCTGGTTTTATTTATTTTGAGGGGAGCAAAGAAGGTACTAGTTGGTAAGCAAGAAATAAGTGTAAAATGTTAAATAATTTTGCAAGTATAACAAAAGCTCCACAACCTGAAAACATTACTTGCTAACAAAATATTTGTCAGCCACATTTTCATAATATAAATGTGACCATCACTATTAAACTTAATTTACACTTACAAGAAAGTAACTTTAACAATGACATTAAAAGCATATTACATGTAATACAAAATACTTTCATATTTTGAAGAACTACCTCTGAAAAAAGGGCATATCAAAAAATCTGAAAAAAAGCAGTAAAAAAATCATAGACCAATATTTCAGTTTCTTAAACATTTGCAGTAAAAACATTTTTAATCTACAAGCTTGTTTTGAATTAGAGTTTATAAAATTAGTAACAATATGTAGCACATTCTGAATCTTCATTGTTAAATCTGACAAAATTGAAACATCAATATGTATATGATGTGTGAAATAGCATAGCTTAACCAGATGAAGGGCAGTGTTGTGAGATTCACAGCAGTGTCTGGGGGTTCCCAGTATTAGAGGAATTAAGGTAGGGTTCACTGGACTGGTCACTGGTGTCAGAGGTTATCGACTCATTCATTTCCTGAGAAGGACATCAGCCTTTCAAGTAGTGTAGAAGGTTTTTTCCTACTGGGAACCCTGAGAAATCTCTAAAATTCATTCACGAAGAAATTAAGGCATTGGGTGGAATAAACAAAAAGGGAGAGCAAAAGCAAGGTGAGAGAGGAGGGAAGTTGGAAAGAGAAGCAAAGGCGGCAGGCTCAGTTACCAATTCAAGTAACTCCACTGTCTTTTAAATAGATTTGTCTTTTCTGCCTCCCCTCCAAATCTTCAGATCCTAAAATCCTTTTATAAACTGACGGTAAGCTCTTAAAGCTCATACAGTGGTTCTTTCACATAAAATGGCCCGGAGTCTCCTACAATGCTTCCAATTTGTCACCTTATGAGGTCTTCTGGTTTTAATTTTTTTCTCATTTCCTATTTGATTTTAGTCCCAAAAAGACCTGCGTTTGAATCAAAACGCATGTTTCATTACCATAGTTCTTTCAAAATGTCCTTAAAATGACTCCAGGTAGCTACAAAGACTCATCAAAGTGGAGATTTAGGAAATCAAAGAAATAATCTATCATGTATGTTAGTTATCACAGTCTTAGGTTTCCCCATTTTAAAAACACAGATACACAATTTCTCACCACCACCCCCTCAAAGCTGAGAGGTGCCAGAACCCACCCTCGTGGTTTTCAACCATTGGCAACTCGTGACTTCCATTAAGGAGCAAACAATGCGTGGGTTCCTTGGTTCTTCAAATTAAATGGAGGGGCTGTGATACTGCTGGGTGCGACTCCACTGGTCTGCATCCTCCTCTTCACTGCAAATAAACCAAATCCAAGCCCAAGCCCAGCACAATTTTAGCTGCTGGAGCCCCAGGGGCCAGCAAATCTGCCCTTTTCTTTCCACCCCGCCCCATGCTGTCCTCTCACCTTTCCCTTTTCAGTTTTCAGTCACCCTCCCTTTTATCCATCACATCAACACCTCTCCAGAAGTCGAGCCACTCAAAGGCTAGTGAAGTCTCACTAATTAAAGGACTTTTACGCCTGTGATGTATTCCCAAGAACAAAAAGAAACCCTTGCCTTTACCACTGAAGCAAAAGCACTAAGCACAATCTAGTATTTTTACTGAATTTCCATACACACATTATTTGTAATTTGATCTCTTTATCAGCGAGACACCAGAACCTTCTAAATAAATGTAAGATAAGTGAGGTCAAGGGGCGAGGAAGAATCAGGAGAACCCAGGAAAACGACTGCCCCCACCCCCACCAGGCCCTGCCTAAAATGGAGCTTTCTTCAAACAAACCCCGGCGCCGTCCTATCGCCCTATCTCGAAGTCACAAAAACAGCGCCAGTGCCCTGGGAGAGGCGGAGAGGGTCGGCGGGCAGGATGGGTGCTCGGGAGCCCTCGGGTGGGGGACGGGCTCCTCCGATCTTTTCCGCTTAACCGCTCCGGCTGCACGTCGGGGAAACGCATGCACATTCGCCACACCGAGTTACTTCGGTAAACTACCTGGCAAAAATTTCCTTCATCTAATGTGGATTCAAAGGGCTGGAGCACCCGACTGGGTGTGTTTGTTGGTCTCAGACGGTCACCACGGTATGGGGGCACTTTGTTTGTGTTTCCAAACTAAAAATTCCGTTCCCATCCATTTTCTTATCTGGGGAAAAAATTGCTCTGGCTGTCACACAGTTGTTCTCTTAAAATATTTCACAGTTTTAAGTACTAAAACTTAAGTATCTTCTGAACACATCTCAAGAATATGAAGTAAAATTGGGGGAACTTAGTGGAACAAATGAAAATTTTCAGTTTTAATTGAAATTGCCTTTATATTTCAAAAGCAAGCATTTACAAATTTTGAGTCAGCTATATTTCAGTAACTCATTTAGAGAAGCAAAATTCCCACAAAATAGGTATTATTTTAAGACCATCATTTTGTAGAAAATACCTTTTAAAAATTTGGAATAGCAAAAGCTACCAATATACTAAAATTTTCTCCCAATTAAAAACAAAAATTTTACAATTTCTCCTCCAAGTATTTTCTGAAATCTGCTCAGAAATACTTTAAGTGATCTTAATTAACAAGTTAGAAAAAAATCATGTAAGAGGCTTTTACATTACTTTTCTCAGACAGCAAAAACAAGAGCCTCACAATTTGAAAAAGGCAGTATTTTTCACCATGTACTACTTGTACGCATGTACATTTCATAATTTAAAGGTCTTTTTTGCAGTAAATATTGTAAAAGGGGCACTAATGTAAACATACAAGTCATTCTCCCTCCCTTAAAGCTGTGAGTAAAAGTTTATTTTTTTAAACTTAATTTCATCAAGGCTCAGTTTGACAGCACATATACTAAAAGTTTAATTTCACTGGAGAAAACAATACTCTGAAAGAACAGCATGGACTGTCTCCCATGTACTATTTTAACATTCACATTCTGACTTTATATGAGGTGAGGTATATCAGATATAGAAAGGAAAAGAACAGTGAGACTGAAAAATGAAATCAGGCTTTGAAGATGCCCATGTGGGAAGCAAATCTGTGAAGAAAAACATCCAGTCAGAAACTTAGGTCAGTCACTGACCTGGCCTTGTACTAAACACAGACTTTCTTTGGGCCTCAGTTTCCTCATCAAAAAAGCTGAACACCAGTTTCAAAGTCTTCCAGCTTTAAAAAAATAGTCAACTCCAGAAATAACCCTTCCCTTCTTTTGGTGAAAGTGGTGCCTCTCCTTTACCACCCCTATTTAATCACAAGGAAACACAGACATGAAACTTTATTGCAGTCACTTAACACACTGGTGCCAACATCATTTCCCAACAGAAAAGAACAAGGTCTCTCGACTACCACCTGAAAAAAAAAATAAATAAATAAAGGACAGTCGTTGGTATATTAAAATTATGACAGCAACTTTTGGGAATCTTTGTTTCCATCAGTATAGTCTCCACGTAAATAGATTCACCCTAGATAAAAGTATGTGTCAAATGGCAATACCATAATTGTCATGATTTCTTCCAGCCAACTTTTTTATCCTTAGTGCTTTCCTCTGTCTACTTAGTCCTTATTTGATAAACTTAACAGTATAACATTTTACATGGAGCTATGAGGGCTCATAAACTTCCAGATCACAACTCTTCTGCGTTTTTTCAAGTTAGCACTAGTCAAGAGATAAGTCAAGGTATTATATTCATCAAGGCAGAAGTGACAGACTGGGGAGATAGTTCAGTAGAATAAAGTGCTTGCTTGGCAAGCACAAGGGCCTGAGTTCCATCCCGGGTGCCGGAGGGGGGACCTGTTCCCAGAAGTGAGAGTAACCACTATTATCAAATAAAATGGTTACTGAAAAACAATTATATAATTTCAGTAACAAAAAACTTCATATCATAATTTTAAGTGTTGAAAGGTGAAATGATTCAGCTTTACAGTAATAATGAGCAAATTTTGATATGTCTACATAAAAAACAACATATAAGAACCTTCCTGAATTAGGCAAATTACCTCAAAGAGTCCTCCTATATGTTGTGCTATTTATGTTATGATTTGTAAACAGTAAAATGTTTCTATCTTTAACTCAACAGTTAATGAACATAAAGAATTACAAAAGTGAATAAGCCACGAATATTCTTTATCTGCACAAGCATTTCAATACTACCTATTACCTATCTAGTTTGAGTTACTGAAAAGGGAATTACAAAATATAATGTTGCTAAAATCAGGGGAGAAAGGAGGTAATTAGAAGACACCATCAAAAAAATAAAAATAAAAAAAGAGAAGATACCATCCATGAAACTCTGGTGGGTATACTAGTTTTACAGATGGTGTGATGTGGATGGAGTATAGCAAGACACGGGAGCATCTTGCCTAAGGGAAAAGTCGAAATGGAGAATTCCTGAGAAACTTTCAAGTTCTCTGAGATATTCCTCAGGACTTGTTAACATTAGTTAAGTAAAATACTTAATTTTAAAAAACAGACTAACCTGGGGCTGATGAAACCTGGTTGAATGACCTCATCGTCTTCTGAAGAACCTAGAATCAGAGAGCTCAAGTCAGTACTACATTAATTACCTATTTAATTGCCTCTTCTTCAGCTTAATGGCTCATTAGAACGCAATAAAATATCCAGGTTTTGACTCTGTGAAGTGACCTGTAAACTTTTTTTTTTTTGTAGTTTAAGAGTTGCCTAGCAAAAATTAGACAAACAACTGGCATAAATTTGCCTTTATTTCTATTGTAGGACATTGCTTTAAAAAAATTTAAAAGAAGAACATTAAATGTAAAGATCAGCTTCATAGGGCTGGGGACATAGCTCTGTGGCACAAGTGCCTGCCTGGCAAGTGCAAGGTCGTGAGTTTGAACCCCAGTCCCGCCAAAGGAAAAAAAAAAAAAAAAATCAGCTTCATGAACAATGTAGTTTTAATTTGATTTTAATTTTACTCTGTAACTCAGGAATCCCAAAATTTTTCAACTACAACTAAACTCTACCTAAGCTACAATATTGTGTTCCTTCATGAACCTGAATATTCTTGCAATGCAGATGATAAACCAAGAAAAATTAATTATGCTACGATACCACTGACACTAGGTCTGCTATAATCAAATGCTTTTGGAAAGATAATTACTCAAATAGTAATCCATTTAATCAGTAATGAATACTTAAAGGCATCTACTATGCATTAAGCCAATTTTTAAAGCATTAGTTTCCATTTAAAAAATATAAGTAGTGCTGGGCATGGTGGTGCACACCTGTAATCCCAGCACTTGGGAGGCTGAGGCAGGAGGATCAGTGAGTTCAAGACCAGCCTGGGCTACAAAAGTGAGCTCAAGGCCAGCCTGGGCTACAAAAGTGAGCTCAAGGCCAGCCTGAACTACATAATGAGACCCTATCTCAAAAATGTGTGTGTGTGTGTGTGTGTGTGTGTGTGTGTGTGTGTGTGTGTGCAGTGATATTTCTAGTATATTTACTAGCAGATGTCACAACACAATGACACTTAGGAGCCACCCAGTAACAACAGTTAGAAAGGAAACTTCTTGGCTCTGAATTATTTTTACCCTCAGATTTAGAAAATAGATTGGTCTCATGTACCCATTCACCTGCTACCACACAGGGTTTCCTTTCTTTTCTTAAATTTTATGCTGTATAATCTAACATATAAAATTTTCAATAAGCATATGCATAAATTCTTTAAATTGCAATTTCTTCTCAAAAGAAAATGGAGGCTTTTCCAAGTGCAGTTTTACTGAATGTCGACCCAAGAATCTTCTTACAAAAAAAGACAATTCCATTAAGATTTCAAAATAGAGGAACAATGTGAACAAAAGGCACATGAACCTCTTGTACCTTAAATCCTTCAGCTAACCTGTGCATACAACCAAGGCACAATGATAGACCTAACTTTAACAAACTTCATTCTAAAACTTTTTTTTTTTTTTTTTTTTTTTTTTTTTGGCGGGACTAGGGTTTGAACTCACAACCTTATACTTGCCAGATAGGCACTTGTGCCCAGAGCTATCTCCCCAGCCCCTTATTCTAAAAACTTGAAATACAGCTTTCCTTTATATTGAAGCTCAGGGGCGGGAGAGATAGCACAAGGGCCTATCTGGCAAGGGCCTGCCTGGCAAGTGCAAGGTCCCAAGTTTAATCCCTGGTCCCACAAAAAAAAAAAAAAAA
>PVJA010053276.1:0-12044 GCA_004027025.1 Myocastor coypus
CATTTGTGGATGTGTCTGAGTGGGCCGTGGAGTCTTGGGGTCTAGGTCTAGTCTTCCACTGCTCCCTCTCTTTGCACAGTTGCACTGCTTTGTTATGCCTACAGCTCTCTCAGCCTCCAGGAAATGAGCAGTGTTTCCCCTCCATGTCCTTCTGCCATAATGCTCCTGATTTGGAACCAGCTGACCCAGACAGAATTCCCTAACTTGTGACCCAAATTATAGCTGTTCTCCTTTAAGCACTGCATGTTGGTATTATATTTAAATAGGAAGAAAGTTGATTAATGCAAGCAATTTAATTCATTGCTGTTAGTGTAACTAACCATATGGTTCTGAAGCCTTTGGAAATGGTTTACAACCATAGTTTGGAAATGCAAGACAGAAAATTCCTACAATGCTATAAACAGCACTTAATAAGCAATTTGCATCAGAGATCAGAAAGCCAGGATGTCAGGAAGTGTGCACACAATAAGGCTAGGTGCAGGCTTTTAGATAGGAACAAGGATTTTATTGAGATTTGGAGTAGGGGCTGGGGAGATAGCTCAGTGGAATAAGTGCTTGCCTGGCAAGCAGAAGATCCTGAGTTCACCACCTGTGAAAGAAAGAAAGAAAGAAAGAAAGAAAGAAAGAAAGAAAGAAAGAAAGAAAGAAAGAAAGAAAGAAAGAAAGAAAGAAAGAAAGACTAGAGGACGTGTGTTTTATACTCCAGCTGAAAATCGGCTATATTTTACCTATGTCATGAAACTTGATCAAACCCAGTAGACTAATTAATCGAGCAAAGCAAATTTCAAGGCAATTCAACATTAAATATGTGCCATCATACAGCTGCCTGGATTTAGACATCTATAGTGAGAATTGGAGACAAAAGGCAGAGCAAAAACTTTGAAAAGACAATTTGGCCCAGAGGAACTATAGTAAAGTTGAGGGCAAAAGAGATGTGGCTGCTGAAGAGATTGGCACCATTAAAAAGAAACCCAGTGCCGTTAAAAGGAAACTAAGGCCGGGCGTGGTGGCGCATGCCTATAATCCCAGCACTCGGGAGGCTGAGGCAGGAGGATCGGTGCGAGTTCGAGGCCAGCCCGGGCTACAAAAGTGAGCTCAAGGCCTGCCTCAACTGCATAGTGAGACCCTGTCTCAAAAAAAAAAAAAAAGGAAACTAAGTATTTTGTGTACAGGGAAAGAAAAAAGACATTTTGAGGCATCCCAGGAATCAGCAAGACTCCACCCACTGCTGGATAAAAAGTGCGGTAATGTCAGCCTTCAATATGAGAAGAAAGTTCCTAGGCCCCTGCTCAAGAAATGCCTGTTGAGAACTGGTGCTTTGAGACTTATTTCATTCTGCCCAACCATTCAGGTACTGAGAAGCCATTGCATTCATGGTCCAATGGAGACTGGCTACAGCTTGAGCCGGCCACTGACTTTGGCATCATCCCTATGAAGTTAGTTTTATCGGCTTGCAGTATGTCAGAATTTTGTGATCAGAGAAGCTTCCACCCAGAATTCAAAGGAAGATCTAGGAGAGCAATAAGAGGCGGTATTCCACAGGGTGCAACAGAGATCCTTGGAAGTCACAGATGCTATAAAATACAATGTTTGCTGAAGAAAACTGCAGATTGTGAGTAACGTTAGCTCAGCAACCAGCAAGACCATCATGGTGAGATCACCTCCACCCCTTAGAACTTATCACCATGTGACCCAGACACCAGAGATGAAGCTAGAGGACACAAGATTTGCTCTGTGGGATTTAGTTTTGCTTTGTACCATTTCTTCTCCTTTTTTTCAGTTTGAATCTTTTTACTGAATTTAATATGAAAGAACAATGTGACAGTTTTAAAACACATTAGTAGTACATTTCCAGTATTTGATACAATGCATATTTTGTCCTTCTTTTAGTTATACAGAGCACAGGGTGGAGACGTGACAATTTTTCTAATCATTATACGTACAAAAAATTCTCATTGTACTAAGAGAAAGTAGTTGTATACATAATCCAATGTTCCATAATCACAGTGTATTAGCAAAGCTGGCAATGTTGAAAGCTCTTGATTTAAGCCTTTTACAGCTCAGTATTCTAATCTAGCTTAACGTTTTATGACTCGTGGTTAAACTTTTCTACTGAGTGATTAAGCACAACTTAAAGCAAGACCTGTATAACAAAACATGTAACTTTTGTATCTCCCAAGGTCAGTCAGTTCCCCTCAGGATTTACTTAGAAACCATGTACAGTGCTTTATAGAACTATTGTCGGTGTCAGCTGTCTGGATGAGTTATGGTCATTACTTGACCAGTTTGCTCTCTGTGAGAGCCCTAGAGGATGTTTTCTCTGTAGGATACCCTCCTTAGGCACACTATATACCTTCAATCCCTTTCCTCTGTGGTCCCTTAATCCCCTTGAACAGAAAATTTGGAAAACCACTGAGCTATAGGATATTACAGCACAGGTTCGGTTCTGTCCTGAGTCTTCACTGACTTTGAAGGGCCAGGGATAAAATAGTGCTTATCCTTGTAAATCTTCTTTTTCTCTGATTTTTTGTGTGTAAATTTATATTCTTAACCCTCCAGAGGAAAAGCTTAGTGATACTATTACTCTATAATATAAGTACTTAAGCTTAACATCACTATCTTTCTGAGTATCAAACATCAAAGACTTAGCTTGGAATTTGTATTATCTATCAATCATTGATATTCATGCTGCTTCTAATGTAATTTTACTTACTGCTATACTCTCTCTCAAGTAAATGGTTGGTTTACAAGAAAACAAAATGGTATTAAATGAGAATAAGAGACTAGGAAAAATACTGACAGATTGACAGGGTACAATTTTGTATATGCTTAGATTTCTAAATTCCTGTGTAAAAATGTGTGCCTGCTTTTATAAGATTTTATAGAAATTTATTAGACTATCAATGATTGATAGATAATAACAATTCCAATTTAAGTCTTCTCCTTTTGAATAGGAATGTTTACCCTGTGTCATTGTAACTGGAGATTATGTAACTTTTTTATAATAAAGTTCACAGCCAGAAGTTTGCTTTGAGTCACAGAAAAACCTTAGACTTTTGAAAAATTCTGAAACTGTTGAGACTCTGGAGCAGAGATTGCTGTATCCAGAAGAGTTGTATGTTAGACAGAATCATGAACTTGCTATTGTTGTTCTTCTTTGGAAAATGAGTATGGCTCGAAGAGATAAGCTTGGGGTGACAGTTAGAAAAGGACAGATGTGATTACAGGACAACTGCTTTGCCTTTGAGATTTTTCTGGAGAATTGGTGCAGCATGCTTGTGGGTGGGTGATGGAGACACGGTTTTGGGACTATGTCTGATTTGTGACCCTTTCCTCTGGGTTTTTTTTTCAGTACCATGGCTAGAACTCAGGAGCTTGCACTGTGGGGATCCCTTCCTTTCTGGCACTCTTCCCCACTCTGCTTCATGGCCTCCCTAAACTGAGCAGCTTTGCCCCTACACACCCTTCTGCCATGACATTACGACCTTGGAGCTAGCCAACCACTGAATCACCTGAACAGTGAGCTGACTTAGAACTGTCCTTCAATTGTGAGTGTCCAGTTTCATGTCTCAGTAGCGGGAAAGCTGATTAATACACCTTTCCCTGCTACCTTTCCTTTTTTTTTTTTTTTTTTTTTTTTTGGCGGGACTGGGGTTCAATCTCACGACCTTACACTTTCCAGGCAGGCATCTGTGCCCTTGAGCTATCTCCCTGCCCCCTCCTTTTTGTTTTTCTTTACTATAGAACTCTAGGAAATGTAATTTCACACATGAATAGTTTCTGTCTATAACTATAATACCATTCAGCCTGGGTGCGGTGGATAGGAAAATTTGCTTGGGAATTTATTTGTACAATTTTTGAAGACTATATCAGGTAAATGACTGATTTCTTTAAATGAATGTTGACACAAAGCCAATTTTAATTCTTGCTGTAGATACTGCACTGTACACGGTAGGATGCTTAGCAGCAAGTCTGGCCGTTACCCACTAGATGGCACTAGCATCCCTAGTTAAGACAACATAAATGTAGAAATGGCCAAGTGACCTAGGTGGTCAAAATTAACCCAAATGCGAACCACTGACATAGACAGTGCTCTATGAAAAGCTGAATATTGAAGATATTTATACAACATAATTGTGTCAATTTACATGTTTCAGGATGTAAAATATTAACTAATCATTCACAACTAGAGATCACCCTTGACCTGGAACACTTTCCCCAATAAAGGCCCAACACAGCGCTTTGATTTCCTCTCATCCCTCAATACTCACTCTGTCCTTATATATACAGTCTTTAAGCCCAAGTAGATTACTTACTGCTTCTGCTATAGCTACACGCTGTGCCCTCCCCCTTGCTTCCACTGTTCAAAGAGTCCAATGTCACTTTCTCCCTAAGGTCTTATTCAGTGGTCGAACTTTCCCCTGAAATCTTCCATGCCCTCTGTTTGAATGGTCAGCTACTCTCTGTGAAATTAAAGCTTCTTCAACTCGTATTCCTCAGTCATTTTCTAACTTTCATGCAGACTGGAAGTCTTCTACCACCACTTCTAAATTCATCTGCAGGTACATAGACAAAATCCTGCAAAACACACGAACACAAAATCTACTTGTTCATATTGAGCCCAGGGTCTGCTCACTGAGCTATCTGCACAGTCCTTTTATTGATTCAAAGTCAAGTTTGAGATAAGGTCTTACTAAATCACTGAATTTCCCAGACTGGGCGTGCACTTGTAGTCCTCTTGCCTCAGTCTCCCACAGTGCTGCGATTACAGGCGTTGTTATGGTTTATGTCTATTTGGCCCCCCAAAGCCTCATGCAGTCATAGGACTTCTATAGATTGAGACTTGAATCATGAGTCACTGGGATTATGTGATTTAGTACTGATGTAGAGTTTCAGACTTGATCCATGATCCCTAGAATTACGTGTTTTAAGTACTTCTGGGATTATGGGTGTAGCCTAAGGCCACAGTGGATAGACTGAGGTGGAGAGCCTGAATGTAATATAAAGAGAGAAACAGAGACAGACTGAAGCTGTTGCTCTCTGATCCCTGTTTGTTCTGCTGCCTCTGTCGCGATTGTTGCTGTTCTGCCGCCATGAGCTGCTGCTCTCTGCCCTGTTCCACTCAGTTTTGGAGCCAGCTGAATATGGACTGAAACCTCCAGTAACTATGAGCTAATAAACCTTTCCTTCCTTCATTTTGGGTGTCGGGTATTTGTCCCAGCAACGAGTGAAAAGTAACTAAGACAGGTGTCCACCATGATGCTTGGCTAACAAGTTTGATTTACTTTGACCAGGGAATATGTTAAGGAAGAAAGTGTTTTCCTTTCCACTTGAGGCACTCTTTGAAGTTTAGTGGAGTGCTTAATGGTCCACCCATCCTTCCTACAACCAGCTGCCTTGCAGTCATCTTCCCTATCAGACAATGTCATATGTTATTAGCTTTTCTGGTTAAGTGGAATACAACAATCACCAGGATCACTTTATCCAGAAATGGCAGACACATGGAAAAGGGAAAATTAGCAATGTTGCCTAGTTGCTCTTCTAGTAAACTTCCCTTGAAGTAATGATACATTTTTCTTAAGTGTCCCTTGCAGGTAAACCCAAGAACATGGTGCATCTGTTATGATACCTTCATTTTTCTCTAAGGACCATCTCCTTGTGTTACTGTATGAAGTATTTTGTAATGATATTCTCTTTATCTGAAGGTAGTCTATGGAAGCCATCATTCATTAAAATAGTTCACTTTCTCTCAGTAAAATTGATTATATAACATTTTAATGTGCTTTTTGCATTTTATACAAATCTTACACTGCATGACAGCAATTGCATAACTGCCTTCCATCACTTTCCAAATATAACGACCAATCAAAATATATAGTGAGTATTTAATTTTTTTTAAAGTTTATTATGGCAAACACACAATCCTCCATTTTACTTTTAACATACTTCTCCCATTGTTCTTGTCATTTTCTTCCACTTTACTCACAGTATCTGGAACCCTTGAGTTTTCTGGCTCTTCCCCAAAGTCAAAGTGACCACGAAAGCTAAATGTTTTGAATGGATTCAGGATATGAAGGCAACAAAACACAACTGAAGAGAACTTATGAAAGAGAACATTCAAAACTGTTTTAGAAAGTGCCAAGAACAACGACTTAAGTGCAGGAAGGAGCTGTTAGATAAAGATTAATAGCAGTGTGTCTTATAATGTACTGATTTTTTCAATTTAAACACACACAGTATTGTTTAATTACAGTGTGTGTGAAGGAGATTGCTCTATATTAAAATCCACAGTCCTGTTGTCATTTCTCTTAAGGAGCTGTGCAGTAAGCCATTGTATGGACATAGCATTTGAACTACTGGTTCTCAGCTGCATGTGATTTTGCCCCCACACCTACACTCCTACAAGACAACTGACCATGTTTGGAAACGTTTTTATTGTGAAAACTGAAAGTAGATGTCGTTTAGATCTAGTGACACCGTTCAACATCCTAAATGACACAAAGCATCTTTCTCCACAGAGCAAAGAATTATCTACCCAAGATGTCAATAGTTGCCAAGATTTTACAAATCCAATTTACACAGCCCATGTTCAGTAGAGGGTTCAACAGTTTGCAACATCTTTTTATAAATAACACATAGTACTTCATCTTACAGATATATATTAATTTCTTTATATGTAATTTTCATATATAATCATCCCCTACTACTTTGAATATTGTATTCCTCTTAAAAATTGCACTGGGATAAATATTTCTATGATAAGCTTTTGTTCATTCCTTGAGTTGCTTTTCAGGAAACTTAGATTCACAGAAAAAGAATTACTGGTTTAAAGGAGTATAACTGCTTTGTCTGAAATTACATGGAGTTCTTATTACCCTGATAAGTAGGATATCTCCCCTAATACTCTGGTTATTGTTTTTATGCAAAAACAAGTGGTTGACATTTCCAGAGTTATTTTATTCCCAGCATTTATTTAAGGTTTCAGTTGATATCCTCAGCATCATGGAGCAGAGGGGTGTCTTAGAGATGGGCATAGCTTCAGCTTCTTTTCTGCAATCTGTCAGTTTCATCCGCAGATCAAATGAAAGGAACATATGTGCTAAAATCCATGCGCTTCATTGGGGCCTCAGCTTCAGGACCAGCCGCGAGACCTCACGCCCCTCCAGTCATGTCACCAAAGTCTAGTTCATTCACTGTGAAGATTTCCATTATTATCATGTTACCCACAAATAACTTCTGCTTCTTTTCCTTTCCGTATTTAATTATTAGTATTTTCAAAGCTTCCAGGATCATATTAAATTGTGATGGTGCTGGTGAACAGCTCTGTCTTCTTTCTCTCAATAATAGCTGGCATTGCAGTGTTAAAAGTGTCCTAAGATGTTCATTGAATGATAGAACCTTTATGATATTTGTGAAATGTCATTCTGGGTTTCCTAGAACGTGTGCTTCTTTGCAAAAAATGAACACTGAAATTAATCAAGCTTTTCTCTCAGCCTTGATTCAGCCTTCTTGGTATGGTTTGCTTTTAAAAACGATGCAGATCAAGCTAGTAGAAACAGGCAGTGTGGGTGACAGGAGGGTTAGAGTTAGGGTTAGGGTTAGGGTTAGGGTTAGGGTTAGTGGTAAATTTCAGGCATGAATCACGGGGGCCTTGCTTTCCTCTGCAGGATATAATTCAAACTTTGCCTGCAAATGCTGCTGGCTACCAACCAGGAATTATGAGTATGGCTTTTATGGAGGGCACACCCTTGGAAATAGGGTGATTTTGTTCTCATAAGAAAGATCAAAGAACCTTCTGAGGCTTGTCATGAAAATTTATTTAAAAAATTAAAAACTACTTCTCACTCAGCCTAATAACATAATGAACAAGGCCATCCTAAAATGTCCCTTTGATGTAGCTATGATGGGTTAGCCTAAACAGCTCTTTCATAAAGCAGGAGTGACCAGCAATGTCAGTTTACCCAGGACTAAGGGGAATCTGAGAACATAAAGGCTTTTGGTGTGGAATCCTGGAGTCACAAGGTCATAATTTAAAGAGGACTTCCTTAAGGGCACAAAATATGCTTTGTCCCAGTGTAGGTATAGGTTTGTTGACCAACAGTGTGTGGACTATCAGTACCTCTTTTTGCAGTTAAACTAACCTTCGGCAGGGTTTGCCCATTTTTCAGATTTTTCTTTGTTTCTGGTCAATTGTAGCCGCTCTAAATAAAGTTTGCTATCAGGCAAGACTAGGTGCAAAATTATTCTACCCATAACTTACTGTTTGGGCTTTTCAAAAACAATCCTTCGCTATGGAAACTCTAAATAGGAAATCCTGAAAACATAGCCTCTCCTTTTGTCTCGTGACCATCACCTGCAGTGTGCCTTCTTCTGCTACTGGAAAGCAAGTTTCTGTGGAGGATACAGCACTATCCAAACCTAAGTGTTACATTTTTTAAAATGATTCAATATTAACTCAGGAAAATGAGACTCCACTTCTTGCTTACTCATAGGACCATAATACCTCTGACTTGGAAAGTGATTTAGACCACCATTTCTCAATTTTTAACAAATATATTAATCACCGTGTAAAGACAGTGGAATTCATTTATGTTCTAGGCTTTCTAGGGTGGAAAGTGAAGATTCCAGGAGGGCTGCTGGCTGATAAGCCACATGCTATGGTAGTAAAAATCCTATGGAAGAATACTCATTGCAGGTCTTTGCTCACCTACCACTATAAGTTTTTGTAAATTAAACATGCATTGCAATGTTAGTTACATTTTATACTAGTGTGTCAGTACAGCACATTCTTACTTAGAAAAAAAAAACCTATGTTTTCTAGCACAGCACTAATTACAAAATCACTGATCCTGATAATACCCCTCTTACGTGACTATGCAGTGAAGCTTGTGAGTGTAAGAAACTCACCCTAATTCCACAAACATATTTGGTCTGTTGTTTTGTATCTATATGTGTTTAGAGATGGAAAATAACTGCAGTATTTGGGACTAAATCCAAGGCTTTCACAGCAAGCTGGATCCACAGCCTTTTTTTTTTTTAGGCAGTGTCTTACCAAGTCCATAAGTTGCACAGGGTGGGTTTTAACTTGAGATTCTTGAGTTCCGAACCCCCAAGAGTGCTATAATGACAGGTAGGCACCACTACACCCAGTTTTAATCTTTTTGTCACTGTGACCTCTCATTTCACTGAAAACAGTCTGACTTCCTTAACATATAAAAAATTCCTTTGAGGGGCTGGGGAGATAGCTAAGTAGAATAAGCTCTTGCCTGGCAAGCACAAGGGCCCAAGTTCAATCCCCTGTTCTGAAAAAAAAAACTTTGAAACTGTAAAAGTAACAGCAGCAAAAACTTGGGCAAGCCCTGAGAAACTAGTATAGCTTCAAAAAGATGTACTTACAGTTCATTTACACACTATTGAAAACATAACACAATAGAAAAACATAAACCAAAAATATATCTATGATCAACAAATATTTTAAAATGAAAAGTAAATCAACCACACCCAGATAAGAGATACATAAATTCAAACTATCATGAGGTATTGTTTCCACTTGTCAAAATGGTAAAAATTAAAAAGGCAAGTAAACAAACTGTGTTGGTGATGTTGAGGGAAAGCTAGCAGCTTCACACTGGACTGTGGTAATGTCAATTGCTACAGTCATTGTAATGGGTGCATATTGAAGTCATTACAGACACTATTGAAAAATGCTGACAAAATGTTAACAATATAATATTAGATTAAAGAACATCCAAAACATATATAACATGATATCAGAAAGAGAATTACTGGAAGAAAATACATCAAACTGTAATAAAAACTGCTTGTACACAGTGATGTAAGAGGTGTTCCTAATTCATCCTTAAGCTGGCCAGCATTTTCAAAATTTATGAGCCTGCATAATTTAGATAATGCTCTGGAGAAGAGGTAATGGGAGCACACAGGATGACTTGGTTTTAAACTGTAGTTCTGAACTTCACATTAAGACACAGTTGAGCCCTCAGCTTACTTAGACTCCTAAAGAAAACTGGTACAGTCATTTCTCATAATTTACAGTAGTCATGTTGTACAAAGTTGCTGTGGTCAGTGAATTACTGAATATGGAACCACTGCTCGTAGGGGAATATGAGTTCCAGAGGCTGGGGCTACAACTTAGTGGTATAGCACTTGGCTTAGTGTGCAAGAGGTAGGGAAGGTAGGGAAGGGAGGACGAGAAGGAGAGAGGGAGGCAGAAGGAAGGCAAAAAGCAGGTAGAAAGAAAAAAATTAAAAAAAAAGAAAGGCGACACAATTAGAGAGTGGAAGGAAAGAAAGGAAGGGAGGAAGGAAGGAAGGAAGGAAGGAAGGAAGGAAGGAAGGAAGGAAGGTCTTCCCAAACCTCTGAACATATTTTGATCAACTATCAGTATGACCATCTTATGTGTATTGCTGTTCAGTGACACCTTACATAATGTACACTTTTGATTAATAACAGTGAACTAGGACTGAGAAAGAACAAAACTAAATGCCCTGCAATGTACACCTGAGCAAACTTTATTGAATATACATATTTTCTCCATGAGTAAAGGCACATTAACAGCCTTATTTGGCTTATAAATACTTGATGGCACTGCTGTACTATGCTTGGGAGTCCTTTTAAGTCATGAAATTGCCAACTAAAAAGCATACAAGTACATGAATTATGACTCTAAGACTTGAAAAAGGACATGTTAGTCAAAGCAAGAAAGCAGAACATCACCTTCTTCCAGCGGGGATCACAAACATTGCACAATTAAAAAAAGTTTTCAACTCTGCAATGTCCATGAGTCAACAGGAAAACTCCACAAGTACTGATTTGGTGGTTGCCAGTAAGTTTTCAAAGCAGATGAATTCATAAATACACAAATAATGACAGTCAACTGTAATCATAGCTATACTTTGTCAGTATTTTGCAGCATAACTTCCATCATAGAGCTGTTTATATCTTTGTGTGTATTTTAGGGAAAGGTCTACAGGGTATTCACGTCCCACTACTAAACTGGACTCACCTCTGTACAGTCTCCTGAGAGCTGGGATTACAGGCCCGTACCACTATGTCCGATCTCACTTGCTGTCTCAGTACACCCCAGGGATGGGGCCGGCATGGAAGTCCCGAACTCCAGGCCTCTGTGCCTGCTTGCAGGAGCTGTAATCCACTGAGCTATTTGGCCAGCCCACACAGCTGTTTTCTTGTTTTGTTCTGCTTTGTTTTGTTTTTAATGTTATGGCCAGCTCAGCCTGCCCTGAGGCTGGGGCTGGGGCTGGGGCTGGGGCTGGCACAGCATGTGGTGTTAGGGATCAAACCGTGGTCGGTCCCTGCAGTTGTCTAAGCTTGCCTAAGCAGGTGCTTTAGACCGCTGAGTTATCTCCCAGGCCCCACATAGCGGCTTAATGTTAAGCACCTCACAATTTATAAAAGCATTCTCCCTTAGAAGCACTTTCAATAATAGAAATGGAAGCAATAAAATTCATCCACTAGTTTATTAAATATATCCACTATGTTCAGCAATAACTGCTTGTGTTCATTTTATTCAATTTATCATCAGTCCTCATGGGTGACAAGAGGGGAGACTGACGTGATTCCCAGCTATAACACAACCCAAAGAGTGCATGATCAAGGCCAGTGTGAGACTGGTAAGAAAGAAAGAAAGAGAGAGAGAGAGAGAGAGAGAGAGAGAGAGAGAGAGAGAGAGAGAGAGAGAGAGAAAGAAAGAAAGAAAAGAAAAGAAAAGATAAGATGCTATGGGGACCATAGGTGAGAGAAAGTGTAACCTTTTGAACCTTTTGGAACTGTGAGGAAAAGTTGGCAGAGATAAGGACGTTTCAAAGAATCTTAGAGAATGAGTAAGATGATGATGTGGAAAGACATGCTCTGCAAGGCGGGAGCGAACCAGCTCAGGTGGAGAGAAAGCAGAGTGTCTGTCGATTGTCAAGTAGCAGGCAAGTGGTAAATGAAAGAAGACAAGTCTGGTCAACTTAATTCTGCTTCTAGAAAATTCTTGGTTTCTTCTACCTTTCTACTGTGATGGT
>PVJA010053277.1:0-12056 GCA_004027025.1 Myocastor coypus
TAATGTTGATTTAAAAGGGTTAATGTTTAATTGTTTGATCAATCTTATATACCTATATGTAGTAATCTAAACTGATCTGATGATGAAAATATGTAATATAACCATTGTTAAATTTAAACAATAAAAAGAAAAAAAATAAATTATAAAATAAACAAGAAAATGTAACAATGAACACTGCATTAAAGTCATTTAGGACAATGTGATTTGGAATAACAGGACTGATGAATGTAGAGCCTGCTTTAAGGATTAAAATTTGAGCTTAGCCCTAAATGGGAGGGAGTCAGCTCCACAAGTACCTGAGAAAGAGGCTAAGGGTATTGGTGGTGCCAGGGCCCTACAGCAAGGTCACCCTAGTAAATGAAAGAAAGATGGTGTTATGGTTTGTGTCTAGTTGTCCCCCCAAAGCCTCATGGAGTCATGAGCAGGGACTTCTAGAGTTTGAGACTTGAATGATGATGCACTGGGATTATATGTTTTGCTACTCTTGGGATTATGATCTGAGTAGTGCTGAGACTATGGATGTGACCTCAGACTGATAGGCTGAGGCAGAGAGCCTGATGTAATTTAAAGAGAGATAGAGTAGTGCTGTTACTCTCCTACCCTGTCTGGTTGTCTGCCTCTGTCACTATTTTGTTGCTGTTCCGCCACCATGAACTGGATGCTCCCTGCCCTGTTCCACTCAGCCTTGGGCCAGCACAATATGGACTGAAACCTCCAGTAACTGTGAGCTGAATAAACGTTTCCTTCCTTCATTTTGAGTGTCGGGTATTTGTCCCAGCAATGAGTAAAAAGTAACTAAGAAGATGGTATCTGAGTTATAGCAAAGAGAAAAAAAAAAGTAGCCTTAGGTCAAGCCTGACCATTAGGGCCCTGTTGGACAGACTTAGCGTGGGAAGAGGCTAGGTGGTTCTACAGAGTGGAGTGATCGGATCTAGCTCATGTTTTATATGTTTTCCCTGCTACTGTGTGGTAAATAGACTGCAATGCCAGAAGTAGGTCAGAAGCTCAAACGCAGGGATTCTAAGACAAAGGAATATGGAGATTATCAGGTTCCAGAATGATGTCGGCATCTGGGTGAAGGCAGTAGATGAGAAGACTGGGCGGAAGCCGTGTTTTGGAAGAAATGCTGATTGGCTGAACTGTAGAGAATGAGAGAAAAGGAATCACAGCTGCTTCTGAATTTCTGCATCAAGGGCATTGACATGTGGTGGTATCCGCAGGTGACATAAATCCTGGGGGAAAAGGTTGGGGACAGGAAGTAAACGGTTCTGCCTTAGACAGGTCAAGTTTGAGCTATCTATTAAGGAACTGTCTGAACTCCCTACCCCCATACTTTCTTTATACCAAGAGACAAAGGGCTGTGAGACTATGAAATCCCGGACTTTGCCTTCCTTCTCAACTCCTTGTTAAGTAAGAATAAAGAGATGGGTAACTGAATAGAATATTCAGGCTTTTGTAAAACACTCTTAGGTTCAGAGGCTTGATGGCAGAGCCACATCTTCCCAGGCAGGTATAATAGCCAATCAATCACCATGTCACATGACACAACTGTAAAAGCAGCAAAGTAATTAAAAATTTAATCCCATGATTTTTATCTTAATCTCATTTCCTCATTAGTTTTGATCAATGCCCCACAAATACAATTTACCAGAATTTTTCATTTAGATAAATGATTTGAGTAGGGTATGTAATTAGTCTGTTTGTTGTGAGCCAACTGAACACTAAAAATTTATATGCTAATTATTGAAAACCACAGATTAATGTTCAAAACATTTTATTAACACGGAACCTCTGATGGTCCGTGATGAAAGTCTTGGCTATGTTGTGCTCACTGGCTATGTTGTGTTGTGCTCACTAGGCTATGTTGTGTTGTGTTCACTTGGCTATGTTGCATTAGAGCCTGTTCCTCCTGAGCTTCAGTAGTCAAGTGGCAGTGCGCTAGGTGGGTCAATGGTGCATTTGCAAATTGTTTCCACACCCTACCTGGCACTATAGCATAAGTCATTGTGAAAACTGTACCACCTAGGAAGATTCCAGAAATTTCTTAGCAACCAGGGAACTTCTGTTGCACTGTTACAACCAAGAAAGAAAGACAACATTGTGCTAGGAATGACACACAAAACTGACCATGGGGGCTGTGTTGGGGAAGGGCATATTTGCAGCCTGGTCTGATTTCAAGGTGGAGGAGATTGCGGATTCACCTACGAGGCCTGCAGATCAGGAGATGCTTATTTGCGAGCCATTCCTTGCTGTCCACAGTGGAAAATTTCTACTGCTTTCAAGGTCTGCAGCACTTACATGAATGGCAACATCCTCAAGTTCCTTCAAGGAGCTTAAAAGGAGATCTTCATTTTCAAAATCAAGGTCAATGCCTCTGGTCTCCTGTAGCCTTCTTGGCCCTCTTAACGATGTCATTTGTGCTAGGATCTTCATAAAAGGGTGAGAAGAGCATATTGAGAATTATGTCTTCTGGCAACAAAAACTATCCAGGAGAGACCCTGGATGTAGCCTCAGAAACAGCGAGAAAGCTAGCTAGAACCCAGGAGTAGGTGGGAGTTGGGGATAGTTAAATGGTTAAACATAAAAAGCAAAGAAAACACTATCTGGGCAGGCAAGGCCATGAAACCCTAGCCATACTATGTGCCACCACCTCTGCACACGCATTACTTCTACCCTTTTCATTCTAAAAGGAGCCAGGATAAAATGTCATTATAAGCTTAGTGGACTTGCTGCCCTCCATCCCTCTTTCTTTTCTGCGGTTCCAATTCTGTCACCCCCCATCTCTCCTTCCTCTGCCCCCATGTCCTTCAAGACCCTGGCTTCAGACCCTTGAGATCGCTGGGCTCTACTCCAAACTAAGCAAGAAGGGAAGCAGACGGGGCTAAAGGGAGCTGAGACTTCAGTCCTCAGGGTCCTACAGGCTCCAGGCAATGCAGAAGTGACGTCACACACACCTGGAAATAGAAGTCCTGCTGGGTTGGAGATCACCACCATGGTGTGTATCACAGGTGTAGATCCTCCCGACCACCAGGCTCTGCATGAATTCCTGCCATTTAGGGAAGAGGTGGGCTAATTCCCTCCTCATCTGCGTGTCTCTCCTGCATCCGCCCTTCCTTCAGTTTTCCTTCTGCCCTTCACTACTGGCCTTGCTGTGCTGCACAGCAACACTCAGTGGACAAAATGAACCAACGGTCAAATTTCCTACTGGTGGATGGCAGAGGACTAACCACACAGGTGGACCAGAAAGCTCCAGGCACCGGGTCGGGAGACTGCTGTGAACAAAGCGTGTGAACCCAGCCAGTCTGTAGCATCTCGGGAGGCCTGGTTGCGAGAACTAAAGCCATGCTGGGGAACAGGGGAGGGAGAGGTGAGAGAGTTGATAGGTGGTGGGCTGAGTGTGTGAAATATGCAGAATTGGGATGATTACCAAGGTTCCCGGCTGACAGCTGGGTGGGTGTAAAAGAAAGGAAGAAGAGGAGCTCACAGCATTAGCAGAAAATGGAGCTACAAGAAGCAAGCAAAGGGTTGCAAGAAAGGACCGGCACCTGCATGCATTTTATGAGAACGTTAGCAAAGTGAAGACCAAGAAATGTCTTGTTTAACAGACACTACAGTCAGCTAGAGCAGAATCATTGGGACGCTGGCAGGGGTCGGCTCGGGGTGCCCTCGGGAGCGAGGCAGGGTGACAATAAGACAGTGGACAGGGGGGAGCATACCCAAGTCTCCCTAGAGGTTGTCTATGAAGGGATGAGGGTGACGGTGGAAGGAAGACGGGGATGTCTTCTTAAATCATAGCCTCACACTGCTTCTCGGCAGGGACACACTCTGACAGACGCGCAAGCATCCGACGGAGTATTTACCAAATCCAAGATGGCCCCAAAGATCCGCTCTGCCCAGCGCTTTCCCTCCGCACACTTCTCTAGAGTCCCCCGAGACTCCCAGCACTAGCCGCACATCCCCAGTCACTTGTGCCTCAGATAGCGAGCGATAGTTCTCGAGGCTCTTAAACCACTCAGACCTCGCAGTGAGGTCAGGGTCACAGCTGACTCCACCTTTTTGGTTCAACACTGCAGACTAACTTCTAACTTTGGGTGTGGTCGTTGGGCTGCCAAAAAGGATGTGCGCCCACACTGGGCCTTCGGATCGGGCCGCTAGGAGCTGCTCCCTATGGTGGCCCTTCTTGAATGTTCCTTACTCCAGTCCTCTTCAAGTAGGTCCTTTAAAATTTCTGTCACTTTGTCGATCCTTCACGGGATTCTACTCTGGTGGAAAGTTCCTTAGCGGTCATCATGGATGATTCTTGCACTTTGTAACTCTTAATCACTTGATTTCTTTTCAAGTCACTTATCCGGCATGACTTCTAAGTGGCCATGGGGTGGGGGGGTTGTCTGTTTAAAGGCCATATGAGCAAAACACAAGGTTAAATCAAGGGCAAGAGAAAAATGATGCCATCAACAGATGCTGGAATGAAGTGTGAAGCTGCTCCCGGTGTCTTCGTATAGGCAAAGTCTTGCTTTTGACAGAAACACTGCCGTATGGTGCAGAGCTGGTGGTGGTGGTGGTGGTGGTGGTGGTGGTGTGTGTGTGTGTGTGTGTGTGTAACCAGGGATTGAACTCAGACCCTTATGCTTGCTAGGCAAGCACTTATTCTCCTGAGCTATCTCCCCACGCCCTAAGGCTGATGTTTTAAGAGTGGAGAGACATAGGAAAAGTACTGATGAGAAGGAGGCAGGGAGATTTGCTGTTCAGTTAGGGGCCAAATTGGCCCACGTCTAAGTAGCTCACAGGACTGACTTTTAAGAAGCAAGGTTGGTGTGTGAATGCAGCGCACAAGAAGGGGGATTGATTTCAGGCAGCACCCTGGAAAAGGAAGGGTTCGGCTCTGTGCTGGTGGGCGAGTTGTGCAGCTCACATGTCCAGACAGGGCAGCCTATGTTTGGCTTTAGAACCTCCTGAGTTTAAATAGTCACTGCCACCATCTCCTGGAACATGATCGAACAGCACCAGAGAGGAAGGGGTGAGGGACCAGAAGGGCTGCTTTGTTCTGATTCATACAGAATGGCCAGTGTGGCTGTAGAGGTGCAGTGCTGTGGGCTGGGATGCTTTCTATCCTGTGGGTTGTCTTCTACCTGGGAAAGGGAGAGGAGATTTTTGAAGGCAGAGGTTCAGTCTTGAGGATTTGGGGGCAGCAGCAAGGCAATGCAGAGTTGTTTGAACTGAGATTTTGTTTTATTTATCTTGTTAACTGTATTTATTTATATTATGGCCGGCTCAGCCTGCCCTGGGGTTGGAGCTGGTGCAGCACGTGGTGCCCAGGATCAAACTGCAGTCCCTGTGGCTGCCTAAGCTTGCCTAAGCAGGCGCTTTAGACCACTGAGCTATCTCACCAGCCGAGAACTGAGATTTTAATAAGCAGATTTCAACCATGTAGGACTTCTCAGTAACCTTAAAATACTGAAATCCAGGGAAACAGGAAATCACTTTGTTTATAGTAGGACTTGGGAGAGATTGGTCAGGACCATGCCGTGTGCATGAACAGAGGTGGGCCAGTGCTGCCCACTGGCCCTGGAACTTCTGCCCTGCTCTCAATTTCTATGTGTACCATTACCCCACTACACCTTAGTTTATGCACTCAGTATGTACCAGGCATTGAACCCAGGGCTTTACAGTGAGCTGCATCCCAGACCCCCACCCTTTTTTTGAGTTAGGGTCCTGCTAAGTCACTAACTTGCTACACTGTGATTGAATTTATGATCCTCCTGCCTCAGCCTCCAATGGCAGGCTGCTGAGATTACAGAGGTATACAACAAACCCAGCACCAGCCTACTTTTAAGATATTTTCTCCCTATTGGGAGTCTAATAACTTCTCTCTTAACATGGACTCTTGGGGCCAGAGTAATAGCTCAGTGGCTTAATCACCTGCCTGGCAAGTGCAAGGTCCTGAGTTCAATCTCCAGTACCAAAAAAAAAAAAAAAAAAAAATAATAATAATAATAATAATAATAATAATAATAATAAATAGATTAATTAATGTCGCCTCTATGTTATTTGTAATTTTACAAACCTCAGTGGGTTTGCTACTGGCCAATACATAGCTAAACTTCCCCAAATCCAAGAGGCCAAGCAGTTTCAGGGCGCACTTAGGACCTACAGATTAAAGGACATTTTTTTATTTGGCCAGCTCTGCTCACCCTGAGGGCAGGGCTGACACAGCATGTGGTGCCGGGGATTAAACTGCAGTCCCCTGCACTTGCCTAAGCCCACCTGAGCAGATGCTTTAGACTGCTGAGCTATCTCATTGGTCCCAGGATGTCGTGAGCTCTCCCTGGCACTTCTGTTGCACTGTAAACTTGTAGAAGAGTTGGTACAGACAGGCAGGGGGACACAGTGGACTGAGACAGCTGCACCCCAGAGGTCAAATCCTCACACCTGTCCCTGAGCTGCGTTGCTTCAGAAGCCCATATGGACAGGGAGTGACCCCAGCAGTGTTCCTATTCTCCTGTTTCTTGTTATTTCTGCCCACTGCGCTAGCTTTTGCCCTAGTACAGCGTCCAGCAGGGGGCTGGGATGGTCTAATCCTACTAAACATTTGTCACTTTCTCATACTTGTTTTGTATTTCTTTTGGAAGGCACTGGGCCACTGATCTTCTTTCACAGGGAAATGTCTGTTTGGAAAGCAGGCCTGAAGGACAGATTTTAAAAGTGGGAGGGTTTGGGGGAGGTAACTGAGCTATAGAACAGGTGGTTCACTATGCAGGGCTCTGGGCTCAGTTCCCCTGCTGCTCCACCTGAAACATCGATTGAGAATTCTGCCCCAGGAGTATGGAACAAGTGGAGTTTCTCTTCTGCCCACAAAATGCCAGGACATACTCTGGAAACTATATCTAAAACAATCATAAGGCCCGGCAGGATGGCTCAGTGGTCTAAAGCACCTGCTTAGGAAAGCTTGGGCGGCTGCAGGGACCGCGGTTCGATCCCCAGCACCACAGGCTGCGCCAGCTCTGCCCTCAGGGCAGGCTGAGCCGGCCATAAAACAATCATAAGACTGCAAGGTGGAGAGAAGTCAGGATGGCTATGAAGGTAAAGATACAAGAGCCTCCATACCTGCAAGGTTCTAGTGTTTTCTTCTAGCCTCATATATTCCAGACCTGAAGAAGCCACACATACACACTCTCTTTCTCTCTCTCTCTCTTAACAAGTCTCATTGTTGGATAAAATGCTTGGCACCCACAGTTTAAAGGAGGAGAGATTTAACTTTGCTCCATTTTCTGGGAATTCCATCCGTGGTTGGTTGGCTTCAAGGCAGGGGCATCACAGTAAAAAGACCTGGAGGAGGAAAGACGCTTAGCTCATGGCAGCCAGGGAGTACAGTGGGAGACAGCACCAGACAGGAAGGGGTAAGGGACGAGGCATAAACCTAGTGGCACACCTCCATGACCCCCCCCACACACACATGCGCACAGCCTACTTCCTTTAGCTCAGTGGTTCTCAACCTTTCTAATGCTGTGACCCCACAATACAGTTCCTCCTATTGCGGTGACCCCAAACCAAAAAATAATTTTGGTGGCTACTTCAAAACTGTAATTTTGCTACAGTTATGATTCAGAATGGCTTTAGGCGACCCCTGTGTTTTGGTTGTTCAACCCCCGCTGGGGTCGAGACCACCCACAGGTTGAGAACCGCTGCTTTAAGCTAAAGAGCCAAAAAAGGGGCAACTAGCGAAACAGGCTTACAGAAACAACTGCCATATTCTAGCCAAAAGCTACACATAAAACAAACAAGAACAGTGCCTTTGCTGCCTGCTGGTGTCTGAAAGTCTGTAGAGCGCATGCTCACAACAGTTAAGGTATAAATGGCAGAAGACAAAGGGCCAGAAAGGTTAGTAATATTTTTTCACTGAAATTGGTAAAAATGATGATAAGAGTAGAATTTGATATTATGTAAATGCTAAATAAAATGCCTAGAGAGGCACTCTTAAGTCGAAATGGAACTCAAAATAATTAAGATAGGTCATAGGCAGACACACAAACTGATAGGTTCTGGCCCTAGTAAGAGTTGCTAAATCATTATGGTGTCATCTAATATGGCTGAAGCCCTTAAAACAAAAGCTCATCTTTCTAGAGACCACCTCCCCTCTTCTTCTCCAACTCAGCCTAGGGTGCAGTTTCCTTCCACCTGTCCCGCCACCTCAGGGAAGGCCCCAAGCAGCTCCTCAGGTAAATCTAAACATCCCCCTCAAGCCCCACCCTTGGCAAAGGACCATAAAAAATCAACCTCCCTTTGTTCCAATCCAGAGAATTCCTTATGCTCCCCAAATTCTCTCTGCATCCTCCAAGATAAGAAAGCCCCCTGCCCTTTTCCTTCTTCCTGCTTCTCTGCTGCAACACCCTGGAAAACCTATCATAAACAAATACCAAAAATGAGAAAGAGTAAATGCAAAATGGGAGGCTTAAACCTAAAACATCAACAATTACATTAGATGTAACAGGTTCACTAACTTAAAAACATTGGCAGAGTAGATCCAAGATTCCTTAACTACACACGATCTGGAAAATCTTGTCCAAATACACTGATAGTGTCAGGTTGAAGGTGAAAGGATGCAAGTACTCAAATCAGGGCAGTCTGTATTCCCATCAGAGAAACTAAATTGCAGAGCAAAGAATATTACCAGAGAAGGAGAAGGCCATGGGCAAGGCATCAGCGGGCTAAGAAGCATTAGCAGCTCCACCTACAAATGAACCTACCAAAGCACGCAGAATGAGCCAAACAACACCACTCAAATATATGAGCCAAACAACATAGCTCAATCAAGTGAGGCAAAAACTTGAAAGAAAACTCTTTCTGCAACCCTCCTTCAACAATTGGTAAGATAACTAGAATGAAAACCAGCAAGACAGTAAAAGAACTTGCCATATCCAGGAACAGAATTCACAAGATTATAGCTAGCATCTTTATGCAATAAAATTTTGCTAGTAGAGTAGGCTTTACTGCCAAAGAGAAACTGTGATGATCCGTATGTCAATGTGCTTGATTATGGTAACCATTTCATTATATATATATTTACATCACAATATTATTTTATTTCTTAAATGCATAAAATAAAAATTTCAGAAAATTTAAAATAAAAGTCAATGAGCAGAATTCATCCAGCATTCCTGGGCTGCCCCACCCGACAGCAGAATGTATATGCATTTTAAGTGCCCATGGGACACATGCAAAAATAGACCCTCACTTGACCTATTAAACAAAACAGCAAATCTGATGGACTCAAAATTGTGCAACGTGGTATGTATCAACCAAAACAGAGTCAAACTAGAGATCTATAGCTGAAAGATGACAGCAAATTTGTAAGTAGGTAGGAATGAAGCAACACACCCCTAAATATTCTGTAGGTCGAAGAGGAGACCACAAAGGAAGCATCAGCATATGCTGAAGGAAAGGAAAATAAAATGAACACTGAGGTGAGAGAAACTGGTAGAACTAAGTGCTTGCACTAGAAAAAAGAAAACCTTCCCATCAGTTATCTTAGCTCTCATCCTAAGAACTGAAGCAAAAAGGAAAAAGATCAATCCATCACAATGAAAGGAAGAATGAGTAACTATAAAGAGCAACATGAGTGAAATAGACAGCAGAGGGAAAATAAAAAAAGGCAACTGGAAAAACTTACTCAACTGTAGTAGTGTTCTGAAAGTTAAATGAAGAATAAATGCAAATGCAAAAGAAAAAAAAGCTTAAAAAAAAACAAGTATAATCCGGGCATGGTGGTGCACGCCTGTAATCCCAGTACTCGGGAGGCTGAGGCAGGAGGATCAGTGTGAGTTCGAGACCAGCCTGGGCTAAAAAAGTGAGCTCAAGGCCAGCCTGAACTGCATGGCAAGACTCTGTCTCAAAAAGACAAAAAACAAACAAACAAAAAAAAACAAGTATGGTGGAACATACCTCCAACCCCAGTACTCTGAGAGGCTGAGGCAGTTCAGGTCCGGCCTGCACAACTTACTCACCCCCTGAAACAAAACTGAAAACAAGGTGGTATTATAATCTGGGGGTTTTCAAAGGGAACCAATGCAATACAGGGCACTTAATCATAAGATTATTTTATAGTAGCCATCCAAAGAATCATATGCAAAGAGAGTTCAGGAAATCTGACCACACACTAAAGACCAAAGAACCCAGCTGAGGGCCTGGGTCTCATGAGGATGTCCTGCATTTGTCCATCTGAAGACCTAGAGCCCATGACCACGTCCCATGCAGGGCTGTTTCATGGATCTGCACTGGGAAGTCCCCATGGTCAGTGGTAGAAGTACAAAGTCTGCAGCAGTGGGATGACGGATCTGTGCCAGCAGGCTGAGGGACCCGCACTGGGGCCAGGAAGCGACATTCAGAGTGCCATTATAGCAGTCTCAATGAGGACAGCACCCATGACAGAGAAAGGGAAGTTGCAGGAATAGAACGCTTTGTGTTATGGGTTCAAGACCAACCTCCTGACTTTGGGTCAGGGCTCCCCAGTTGTTGGCCCCCTTTGCACTTTCCCTCCAGGTTACATACTTTCCATGTTTCCATGGTAACCACATGACTCCCTTACCTCATTTTCAGGAATTTTAGAATATCACGTACTTGCCACAAAGTTTGCGTTTCTCAGACACTGTTGACCATCCGCCTGTCACAGCTCAGTACGGTTTAAAGTTTTTGCTGTTCCTCAAGTTGCTATGACTATTTGTTCCTGTGTTATCTGTAGTTTAAGTGAACTTAAGTGGCCCTCCCCTACACTGGAGTCTCTTTCATCCCATTATGAATAGCCAAAGCTCCCCATGAAAAGTACCACAGCCATCCTCAGCCACAGCAAGGTCCCAAGCACCTCTGGCACTGAGGACAGCCAGGAAAACCAACATGACCAGCTTCTCCAGAAGACAGGGCTATGCACCACCTCCTCTAAAGCCAGGAAGTGATGCTCAAAGTGAGGACCAGAGCTCTCCCAAAGTGAACCATAACCATGTTCAGTGACAACAAGGTTCCAACCTCCTTTGACAATGAGAAGTCAAGCTCATCAGGAAAGCCAGCAGGCCAAGGTCCTCCAAGAGAACCAACAGATGCCCCAGGAAAGCCAGCAGCTCCTGCAGCCCCCAACAGCTTTCCCTAGCTCTGCCTCTAATGCTGCTGCTCACAGCCATCCTGTGGTGAAGACCCATACCCAGCACCGCACTTGCTCAGTTCAGCTAGGAGCTGGGCATTGCAAGTTGACCACAAGTTATCAAAGCTACCTTAGGTTGCCAGGCATGGTGGTGCATGCCTATAATCCCAGCACTTCAGAGGCAGAGGCAGAAGGATCAGTACGAGTTCGAGACCAGCCTGGGCTACAAAAGTGAGCTCAAGTCCAGCATGAAATGCATAGCGAGACCCTGCTCAAAAAGACCAAAAAAAAAAAAAAAAAATTACCACAGGCTGTCGCAGTTTAGTACAAAGGTCCTAGGTTCACCCTTCAGTCCTAAATAAATAAATAAAGCATTCTGTAAAACTGCCAAAAAGGAGGAGAAACAAATTACCAATTGTAGAAATGAAACAGAGGACATAACTACAAATTCTCCAGCCACAAGTAAAGATAATAAGGGAATGCAGTAGACAACTCCACCACAGTATGACATAGATCACTTCAGTAGCCCCATAACTATTAAGGAAATCGAATTTGAAATTTTAAATCTCCCAAAAAAGGAAACCTGCTCTAGATGGTTTCACTGGAGAATTCTACCAAATATTTGAAGAAGATTAGTACTAATGCTATGTAATTTTTTCCAGAAGATAAAAGAGGAGGGAAGACTTCTCAATTCATTTTATGAACCTAATATTACTTGTTATGGTTTATGTCTAGTTGTCCCCCCAAAGCCTCATGGAGTCACTGGGCGGGGACTTCTAGAGTTTTAGACTTGATCCATGATCCCTGGGATTATAGGTTTTAGTACTGATGGGATTATGGGTGGAAGTGCTGCTGGGATTATGGGTGTAGCCTAGGGCGGGAGCTAAGGCGGAGAGCCTGAATGTAATATAAAGAAGATCGGAAGAGC
>PVJA010053278.1:0-12048 GCA_004027025.1 Myocastor coypus
GAAAATCTGTAACATATGTATTTTTTTTTGCCACTGCCCTGCACCCCAACATGCACACTACTGTACGCTACCCTGTTTCTGTCTTTGTATCTGCTATTTATCTTTGTTTTTACTCTTCAAAATAAAATAAAATAAAAATTTAAAAATGAAAAAAAAAAACAAAAAAGAAAATAAAATAAAAATCCATCATGCATAAAGATAAAGCCAGGCACAATTTAAGATCCTGTCCTTTCAAGAAAATAGAACAAGGCAGGCAAGATAGCTCAGCAGACTAAAGAGCCTGCTTAGGCAAACACAGGCGAGTGTAGAGACCATGGTTCAATCCCTGGCACCACACACCACACCAACTCTGCCCCAGGAAGGGCTGAACCAACCAGGGTCTGGGTGTAGTGGTGCACGTCTATAAACCCAGGGTTGAGAAGGCTGAAAGCAAGAGGACCACCATGATTCTGAGCTGCATAGTGAGACCCTGCAACAACCAAATATATATTTTTTTAAAAAGAAGAAAAGAAAATAGAACAATTCCCAACTCATTTGATAATGGCAGCATATCTGTACTATAACCACCAGGTAAAGATAAGAAAACTGTAGATGAATATTTCCCATACACCTAGATGCAAAATCTTCAATACATAATTAGCAAATCAAACCCAGAAAAACACAGAAAGGGTCACATATCAGACCACCCAATTATTTCTGGGCCAGCTGTCTCAGGAGAGGCATTGTAATACCTTTTACATTAAGTGCAGGGTCTACATTGGGTGTCAGGCTGGCTGAGCCTTCAGACAACTCAGGCTACAAGGGCATGGAAGACCCCAAAGAGGAAGCATCCAGGTCACCCCACTTAGGAGACAAAACCTAGAGACAGTAATAAATTGTGCTGTAATACACTAAACTTAGGCAGGAACACCACTGATGATTTGCACTAACATGTGGAGTGTCCTGGGGACCTCTGTTCAACAGCCTATTGCAGACATTTCATAGGAAAGAGAAGTGCAAAGCTCAGGATATGCCTCTGACACTCCTCCTCCTCAGGATCACTCCAGGCTCTTTAAGAGGAGAGAACAGACCAAACATTTCTCTCAAAGTAGCTGCCTGCTTTGGGGGAAAAAAGGAAATTCCCAAATTCTAAGAGTTAAGGCATGACAAAGGGTGGGACAACTGGTCAAGTCAGACTCGGGAATTCCATCCACGAGAAACAGTCCCTGTGTTTTTGCTTCTCCGTGTGCCTTATTTATACTAGAATGTTCTCCCAGCCCCATAACCACCATGAATCTCAGCAGTGTTGATTCTCACAATTCTTAACCTATGCCTTTGTGGAGGCATTTTTCAGAGCCGTTCTGTGATAATCCTTGCTGGGTTGGTGCCATTCTCTGTACCCACAATGCTTTGTTATGGCACTGTGACTTTCTCAGATATCTGTTTCCCACTTGACTGAGTTCTTCAGGGTAGGAGATACATCTTCTATATCCTATTTCTTTCTTCTCTGAATCTTCCTGATTTATAGATCAAAAATGTTTGTTGATTGGTGTATTCTTGCATATAAGCTACAGCACAGTCTTCTAAACGCATATGTTAAAGTACAATAGTGCATGTTGTATAAATATTATTTGAAGTTAAAATCAATCATTGCATATTTTTTGTTGTTTTCTCATTACTGAACACAAATGCATTACCATAGAGGCTGGACAGATAAAATACATGACAGAATCAGGTTGGTCAGGCAATGCATAAGCTATAGAAATGGAACAGCTATTGCTCCTTCTGGTAAAGAATTGTCCTGCAGGTCTGTGGTATCACTGCTGCTTCAAGAGAATCCACACATCCAGATTATAGAGAAGTGTCCAACCAAGTGGTTTTAAATCCAAATGATGGGGCCCGGCAGGATGGCTCAGTGGTCTAAAGCCCCTGCTTAGGAAAGCTTAGGCGGCTGCAGGGACCGCGGTTCAATCCCTGGCACCACATGCTGCGCCAGCCCTGCCCTCAGGGCAGGCTGAGCCAGCCATAAAAATAAGTAAACAAACAAACAAAAGTTCTGAAACAAGAAAAAAAAATCCAAATGATGTCTGAGGTCTTAAGCTGCTGTGGATTCTTCCAGTTTTCAGCTCTAAGGTAGACACATTGTCTCCTTCCACTCAGGTGTCTCTATCAATTTGGCATAGTAGCTACTCGTATGAAATGAGCACCTTATACACACACACACACACACACACACACACACACACACACACACACACACGCATGCATGCACGCACACGTGCAACAGACCAAAAATGCACACATACAGTCACTTTCTGTCCCCTTAAAATGCTCAAATTTTTTCTGTAACTATTGTCATTACCTATACTATACTACATTTTATGCTTTGCATCTGTTAGTCAAAGATCTCCTTTGCTAAAATGCATATCCACGAAATCAGAATTCTTGATTAACTAATTTTCTTATGCTCAAGCAGGGTGTGGTGGTGCACACCTATAATCCCAGCACTCGGGAGGCTGAGACAGGAGGATCGGTGTGAGTTCGAGACCAGCCTGGGCTACAAAAGTGAACTCAAGGCCAGCCTGAACTGCATAGCGAGACCCTGTCTCAAAAAGACCAACATAACAATAATAATAATTTTCTTATGCTCTTAATTATCTAATTTTCTTACATATCCTCAATATGGGAAACAGTGTCTGACACATACAGAAGACTAGTGACAGATGCCTTCTCTGCCTCTCCACTGAATTCATGCTCCCTTCAGATCTCTGTCTCTGTCTCTGTCTCTCTGTCTCTGTCTCTGTCTCTCTGTCTCTCTGTCTCTCTCTCTCTCTCTCTCTCTCTCTCTCTCTCTCATAAAGATGTAAATACATTCTGGCAACTGTTTTCTCTCTAGTCCTCAGCTAGGAGTCCACTTTCAATGCTAGCTGCCTTGCAACAAGGGTGAGCAGAGTCTAACATTATCAAATAAAACTATAGCCTTTGTAAGTCTATGCTATAGCTTAAGGTCAGCTGTAATTACAGCCAGTTCTAGACCACAGGCTTTCTCAACCCTTCTGAGCTTTCCAAAATAAAAGACTCCAGCCCTACAGAGGACTTCCCCAATTCCAACATGGAAAAATGGAAGGATTTAGGAAACTAAGAAGAGCCCTTTTGCTAAACTATAGCCTGGGTTTTGCACTAACTAGGGGAGGGGAAAACAAGGCAGGGGGGTCATGCTCACAGGAGTTTGTACCTCATTTTTTCCAGACTGTTTTGGAAGATGATTGCTTCAAAACCTGGATCAGTGAAAAGACAGCCCAGGGAATGGCAAGCTGGCAGCTGTGCCCATTGTCTCGTGACCATCAGGACATGTACTGACGAGGAGAAGGGTGAGCTGGAGGCTGCAGGATGACCAGAGTGTTCAGTACCTCAGCCATGTGCATGCTTACCTAACTAACCTTACCATAGCCTCTCTAACACTTCCACAGCTTTTGCTACACTGGTTAAAACCTGTTATGTTTCATGTATTATGTCACTTATTTTCCTTTTTTGTACAATCAATGACATGGGCCCACATTCATAGTCCACTGGCACTCACATGGAAATGGGATATTTAGGCCTATGGACAGGCTCATACCACAACCCACCTGCCCGGAAAGATGGGACGTTCTAACACCAGACCAGTAGCTGAGGTTGGCACATGTAGCTGAAGATTCTTAGGACTTGCTGGTAAATGGGACAACAGTAGGCAGAAATTGCCAATGTGGAAAAAAAAAAAACCCAGGAACTTTTCTTGATTCCTCTCTCTCTCTCAACTTGCCCGTGGCTCCTACCTCTAGTGGCTGGGTGCCTCGTTTCCCCACCACATAACCTGTTATTCTCTGGGCAGCTCATCTGGACTTTTTTGGTAGTTTCCTGATTCCAAGTTTCCAAGAAGAGCAAAATCTGTGAAGCTCCTTAAGACCTCTACTTCACAACTGAAGAAGCTGCATCTGCTGCTTCTATTGGTTAAAGCAATGGCTGTGACTAATTGAACTCCCTCTCTTGCCATGAAGTGGCAGCATCACGTGGAAAAGGCCACAGGCAGTAAGACTCCTTGGAAGCATTATTTGAGCCAGCCGTCCTCTTCTGTATTTTGTTTTGAGTGGGGGGAGAAGGGTCTACAGGGTGTTCAGGATCTCACTGCTAGATCGCACTCATAGTGATCCGCCTGTTTACAGCCTCCCAAGAGCTGGTTTTATGGGCGTGCGCCACCACGCCCAGTCTGAATTGCGGTCTCAGCTGCCCTGGGGGGCGGGGCTGGCATGGCAGCAGCTATCCTCTTTTGTGGATCCCCTTCTGTGGACCTCCATTCTCAGATTTCACTGATCATCCTAGGCCTTTAAAAAAAATTTAGTGCACATGGTATGTCTTATAAGATGCACCGGATTGGGAACTCCTAAAGAGCTCAGCAACAACTAAACTGCTAAGGGCTCTGAGTACACAGGTTGTTGTCAAAAGATTAACTTGCCCCTTGTTGGATAAAATACTTGATGCCAGAAAATTTTAAAAGAGGTTTATTTTGGCTCGCAATTTTAAAGGGCTCAGTCCTTGGCCAAATGGCTTCAAGGCACAAACACTATGATGAAGGGGCATAAAGAAAGAGAGGCATCCACTGCGTGGCATCCAGGAAGCAGAGAGAAAGGAGGCACCTCATGGTGCAACAGTAGTGCATCTGACTCCAGGAGGAAAGCAGCTGAGAACATAAGGGGAGAGTCCAGGTCACACCCCAGGCACCCACCTTTCCAAAGCAGGTCCCACCTGCTAACACCACACCCAGCACGATCTCACCAGTGGGATAGCCCACTCCTGGCTGCAGCACCTCCATGACACATGTGCCCAAAGCCTCACTTCTGAACATATTAAATTTGGTGGGGGGGGCATTTTTTATCTAATCCATGATTCTTTTAAGAACAATATTTTTCTTTTGCTTTGTCATCTGAAAAGTTAGCTTCCTACATTTCTTTCTTTCTCTCTCTCTCTCTCTCTCTCTCTCTCTCTCTTTCTTTCTTTCTGAAGGGTCTACAGGGTATTCAAGGTCTCACTACTAGATCAGCACACACCATGACACCCAGTCGCAATTGCCATCACAGTATGCCCTGGGAGGGGGGGGAGCTGGCATAGCAGGCCTGGGGATCAAACCCTCAGCCCCTGCACCCGCTTGCAGGCATTTTAATCCACTGAGCTATTTGACCAGCCCAGCCTCCTGGGCAGCATAGCATAGCTGTTCTCAAAATATGGTCCCTGGATCAGCAGCAGCACCAGGGAACCTGCTAAAAATGCAAATTATCAGGCCCCATCCAGACCTGCTGAATCAAAATCTGCAGAGATGGAGCCCTGCAATTTGGGGTTCACAAGCTTTTCAGCTGCATCTACTGCATGTTGGTGTTTGGAAACCAATGGTATGGAGATTAAATATGCAGCTACCCCTCTGGAATAAATCTTTGCAGATAAATAAATAAATCAATAAATAAATACTATCTCACATGGTATGTTTGCCATTTAATTGTCCCCTTGTAGCAGAAAGTTCAACTCAGTCCCAGGGAAGTAAGTTCACTCAGAGTGAAGATTTTTCTCTGTTTAATTTATTTATCATTGCATCCTGTGTGACTGATTACCTACTTACTATGTAATCAAAAGCATTACTTGAATGCTTGAGTATCATTAACATCCTGACTGCCTCGCTCTACCGAACTACGAGTGAACTGGACAGGGTCTGGCAAGCCAAGATGGGAGGCAGAAAGCCAGCTGAGGGCTGCGCTCAGCTTTGGGAAGAGGGCCACTGGCCAGAAAGGGGGTCATGGTGTGCCAGGCACGGGAACGTGAACGAAGTCCTTAATTTGCACGACAAACCCAACAAGTGAGTATTTCTTGTGTTTACAGATAAGGAAACAGGAGAATGAGGGCCATTTAAGTAAGCTAAAGTTTACAGTAGGAAGTGGCATGTAGAAGTCAATCTCTAGTTTTTAATCTCAAATTCAAGTTTGCCAATAGGGCAGATGAGAGCTCCAAAAGGTGAACTTGGAAGGTTGACTTAAAATGGAAAACAGATTCCACCCCTTCCAGTATTTCAGGACCTATCCTAGCACTGAAGATAAACAAAAATAAAAATAACTTTCCTTGTCCCTCATAATATTTATCTAGTGCCTAGTATGTGAAGATACCTTAAATATATTTTTAAGTCTCAAAGTGCCCCCTGTAAAGCATGCTGTTTTATTTCCTCACCAAGTGCTAGTATGGAAACAAGATCCTTTATCAGATGTTTAAAATAGTAACATTAAAAAAAAATTAAAATCTGTAGAGATTCATATGAGGACTAGATTCATACTACTGACTAGGGCTCACATGCGATCTTTACATAGTGATCTTGAAAAACTTGTTTCCACTCCATATTCAACATGTAACTCAAAGACATGAAAACAGAAAATACACAGGGGCCTGGCAGGATGGCTCAGTGGTCTAAAGCGCCTGCTTAGGAAAGCTTGGGTGGCTGCAGGGACTGCGGTTTGATCCCGGGCACCACATGCTGCGCCAGCCCTGCCCTCGGGGCAGGCTGAGTGAATAAACCAAGGTTCTGAAACAAGAAAGAAAAAAATAAAATAAAATAAAAAAGAAAACAGAAAATACACAAATGTCCAACATTTTGGTTGTTCCCTTGAAAACTACTTTAATAATTTTTTAAATTAAAATTAAAATATTTTGTGGGAAAAAAAGTTTTAGGGGGCCATTTTTTGCTAATATTCTAATTATCATAAGCTTGAGCTATATGCAACTATCATCCTTGTAAGTCAAAAATGGTCCAATTAATGAATCTGGGTGCTCTGCTGATTTCCTATCCTGTTTAGCAATAGATTTTCTGAAAAAAGAAGAAAATAACTTATCTAGAGCTGAAGAGGAGGACCATTTCCATGACCATCATTTTTCTTTATAGATACTAAGTACTGCTTTCCCCGAAATAGAAAGCAGTCTCAAATCAGACATGGTATTGAATTTCCAGTATTCTCTGCTAACTGCCATACCTTTAAGAATTTCTCTGACCATAAGAATAGGATGAGAGGCTCCCATAATGCCTTGCCCACTTGACCCCCTGCCCTAGTCCCCACTTGCCAAATCCTTTACTGTGGTTTTGTGATGTGAGCTATTATCATGAGAGTCCCAGAGCTGCAACATGAACTCCATTTCTTAAAGGGCTCAACCAGAATTCCCTGAAGTGAAAGCTTAATCTTTTATCCACCAAGAACCTTCTTTTGTAGCTAATCAACTGGTTAAATCCTCTGAAGTGAAAAAATGCACATTTTGTTATCTGTGACTTACTGAGGCTGAATGCTTCTCACAACGACACAGTCCATGAAATGACCATGTATTAGGGATGAGTGACTTCTCGCACTTAATCTGTTTCTACCCAAGGCTGCCAAGTTGGTCCACCGGGCCTCGGAACTGAGATATCACATTTCCCACATTTCTTGTCTTTTCTTCTTCTCTTGGTCCATTATTTATTAAGAACTTGAGTGTGCCTGGGGTTCCAGCCCGCTTGGGGTCAGACTTCCCTGGCTCCCTTCATTCTCGGGAGCTGTAGTTTTTAAGAGTGTGAAGGACTTCTACCCCTGCGATCCTATAGTGGGGCTATTAGTAACGGAAATAGACACATGAAGCTCAGCGGAGAGAAATTACTTTTAAGGCTTGAGGTCTGGAGGCCTATGCATGCCTCTTAAAACTTGTTTTGTCTTTATTATCACAAAGTCTGAGCAGTTGTGCACCTCTGCCAGTTAAAACATGTGCTAGAAAGCAGTAAAATCATCATCATCATCAAAGAGGTTTCCCTCATGCAAATATAAAAACTAGGAATAAATTACAGTTTGAGAATTAGTTGAAGGGCCTGGGGAGATAGCTCCGTGGCATAAGTGCCTGCCTGGCAAGTGCAAGGTCGTGAGTTTGAACTCCAGTCCCGCAAAAAAAAAAAAAAAAAAAAAAAAAAAGTGAGAGAATTAGTTCAAGCCAGGCGTTCAAAGTGGGTCCCAAGACTTCCTTTCTTCCTCTCTTTTGCCTTTTCTTCATTCTTTATCCACTTCTCTCTCTAGCAATATGGCCAAAAATGATCAGTTTTCATCCCCTGCTGCAGATACACCTTGGCCTGCTGTGCTTTGCCTTTTAATAAATGGTACCTATGTTGCTTTGCTATCAAACTCTGAGGCCAACATTTTTTTTTTTTTTTTTTTTTTTGCTAAAAGCCTGAATTTCTTGGGAATTTGTTTTCCCTGGGGCAGAGCCAACAAGTGCAGAAGTATGAATACCCTAGCTCTCATGCTGCTGGTAAGAACAGTTTTGCAGTAGAGGTAGCCACATCTCCACCATGGCTGCAGAATCTAGCCAAAGCTGTACTCAAGTTACTGTTTGAGCCTGCATCCTTCTTTGACCTTCTTCCTTCCTGCTCTGACATCCACACCATAGGTTTTCTTGAGAATAAAATCCTCTTATGACAGAAGCCCCACTGAACACAGATTCTTTTACATGCTGGTCCAAACATTCTAGCCTTACATTTCACTATATTGAACTCTAGAGCTGTTCAAGCAGAAGTCCTTCAGTTTGGGTTTGACTTCCTTGGCTTCTGTTCCCATATGTAAGTCAAGCATAGAAGGCAAGAGATCAGACATGAATCACACATGCGCCTCTGGATTATGACCTGTGGGCCTGGGACCCCTGGTATCACATGAGCTGGAGTAAAGCTGGTAGGGATGGGTGGTATTAAAATAAAACTAAGGCCTCTGCTTGGAAAAAGAGGAAATGACTGTATCACAATGCATCAGGGATTGGCAAAATATAGTCCAACAGAGCCTGTCTGTTTTTGAAAGTACACTTTTATTTTGTTTTATCAATTTTAATGAAAAGAAATAGCAGTGACACAGTTTCACAACAGGTTAGTAGGACAGTTACAATAATTAATACATTGCATATTGTTGTCTTCATAGTATTTGTTCACAGTACAAGACGCAGACTTGATATCTTATATAAACACTATTACTACCAATCTTTCTTCTCATTGAACTAAGGGAAAGTAGCTGTATGTGTAGTTCAAAAGTCAATAATAGTCGTAGGTTATGAGCACAACTGGCAATGTCAGAAGCTGTTGACTTGAGCCTTTTACAGCTCAGTATATTAAGATGGCTTTATTTTTTATACCTCATGGTTAGACTTTTCTGCTGGATAGTTAAGATCAAAGTAAAGCAAGACCTACATAACTAAAAATGTAACTTTTCTTACATTATCTGACAAGGTCATTCAAATCCCCTCAGGATTTATCCTAAAATCATGTTCAGTTGTTTATAGATCTTTTGACAGTGTAAACCCTCTGAATCAGTCATGACCACCACTTGATCAGTTTGTTCTCTGTGAAAGCCTGAATGTTTTGTCTACGTGACTCTCCTTAGGCACACTATACATCGTTGACCCCTTTCCCCTATGGCCCCATAATCTCCTTGTACAGAAAATTTGGGACACCACTGAGTTACAGGATGTTACACATAGGTTCTCTCATGTCCTGAATCCTCACTGACCTTGAGGGCTAGTGCCAAAATATTGGTTATCTTTGTAGCCCTTCATTTTCTCTAAATGTTTGGTCTGCCAGCTTAAGTTGTTAACCCTCCAGAAGAGAAGCTAAATGATAGTATTCCCTATAATATAGATACTTGAGCTTAACATCACTGTCTGTCTGATATCAAATGCCTAAGACATAACATGGAACACTTATTTTCCATAATTTATTGATATTCTAAGTTTTACATTTCCATAGAATGTGAAAAAAATAATTACACATTTTTACACAGAAATTTAGAAATTTAGCCATATACTAAATAGTAATGGAATAATCCTATGGCATTTTTTCTTATCTCTTATTCTCTTTTATTATTGTTATTATTTTTAAACAAACATTTACTTGGGAGAGAATACATCAATCACTGATATGATTAAACTTTTATTTATTTAGTTTGTTTGTTTGTTTTGCAGTACTGGGGATTGAACTCAGGACCCTGCATTTGCCAGGCAAGCATTTATTCTACTGAGCTATCTCCCCAGCCCTAAACTTTTATTTTTAATGTACACTATTTGCTTGTGTGTCATCTACAGCTGCTGGAAAGTACAACAGCAAAGCTGAGTGGTTGCCACAGAAACTGCATGGCTTGCAAAACCTGAAATATTTATTTGGTCCTCTAGAGAAAAAGTTTGTTGACCCCTGAGGGAGGATTATTTTGGAATATTCTCTGCTGGGAGCTCATCCCAAGAAAAATACCAAGAAACCATTTATTTGTCTCATCACAAGTTTTGTTGGCTCTCAGCTGTTTTCTGCAGACCTCCAAAATAAAGGAGCTAACTCTTTTGTAGTGGCTAGTAATGGATGAACCCTGCATTGTTGGGATTGCAGGTGTGCACCACCACACCTGGCTAACCAGTTGGATCCTGACTTTTCTCTGCTGGAATCCTGATAGGAGAAATGGGGAGGGTGGAGAATTGCAGAGACACAGATTCTTTACTCTTACTTGTCTTTTAAGCTTTAGTTTTTACTTGCTTGCTACTCTCAGTTTGGAAGTCTCCAGGCTTCATTAATACTTACAATTGGCTCTGTCAAAAGGTATGTATCTGGGACAAAACCCACCTAGGCTTATTTTTTTAAGTAAAATTTTAGACTACAACTATAACTGTTCACTTTATTTTTTAAATTTTATTTATTTATTTATTTTTATTTTTATTTTTCTTGTTTCAGAACTTTTGTTAGTTTATTTATTTTTTTTATGGCCGGCTCAGCCCACCCCGAGGGCAGGGCTGGCGCAGCATGTGGTGCCGGGGATTGAACCGTGGTCCCTGAAGCCGCCCAAGCTTTCCCAAGCAGGCGCTTTAGGCCACTGAGCCATCCCGCCGGGCCCCTATAACTGTTCATTTATATATTGTCTATAGTCACTGTTTTGTAACAATGACTGAATCTGAAAATTTCAAATGAATTTAAAAAAAAAAATTTTTTTTTTGTATTTTAGGAAAGGGTCTACAGGGTTTTCAGGGTATCACTACTAGATCAGACTCATAGTGATTTGCCTATTTACAGCCTCCCAAGAGCTGGGATTGCAGGCACGTGCCACCACTCCCAGTCTCAATTGCTATCTCAGAGCCCCAGGGGCAGGGCAGGCACAGCAGGCCTGATGATCTAACCTGGGCCCCTGAGCCTGTTTGCAGGCACTTTAATCCACTGAGCTATTTGGCCAGCCCTAGATGCTAAAATCTTAGGCCTTGATAGAAAAAAATTTCCAAACCTACTCAAGGTTGTTATTTGGTAGGCTATTTCTGAGAATCTTGTACCCTTTAGAAAATTGACATTTAAGAAATGACCCCAGGGTGGGCAGGGTGGCACACACCAGTAACCCCAGCACTCTGGGAGGCTGAGTAAGGAAGACGGCAGGCTGAAGTCCAGCCTGATCAGCTTAGTGAGACCCTACCACAAAATTAAAAGGTAAAAACAGGTCGGACATGTAGCTCAGTGGGAAGGCCTGGACTCAGTCCCCATGCTGAAAAATAAAACGAAAACACAAATCAAGTTCATGTGTGTGCATCTTGGATTCCAGAAATTCACACCCTTTTACTGACATCAAAGAGATTCTAATTGTTCCCCAATCTCTTACCCAGGCTGCTTTGGAACTCTAGGGTAAATAGTCCAGTGTGGCCCAAGTGGCAGGATGCATGTGAAACCCCTGGGTGATGCAGTGACAATTTCTGTTTCCAGTTTAGAATCAGAATGGCATGTCAGTCCATTCTTTCCGTGTATACGGAAGGGTGGTGGGGATTACTCAGATTATTTCAGTAGAATTGTAAGAATTTCAACTCTTTCAACTTCCCACAACTAGGAACTTCATTTATTTGTTGTGGGTGAGATGTTGTGGTAGGTTAGGTCACCTGGAAGCAGAGTCTGAGATAGGAATTCTCCTTGACATTATTAGATAAAAGTAAGATGTCCAGTGAAATTAGAATTTCTAATGAATGATGAACATTTTACTAGTACAAACATAG
>PVJA010053279.1:0-12041 GCA_004027025.1 Myocastor coypus
AAAAAAAAAAAAAAAAAAAAAAAAAAAAAAAAAAAAAAAAAAAAAAAAAAAAAAGAAAAATGATAGAGCTTGTGTAGAAAATATAAATTACATAGTTGCCTATCACAATTAGAATTCCTGTTCATGACACTGTTTTTTTCCACTGAATGAAATTCAAAATATTGCTCTATTTTCATTGAGCTGGTTGACTAATACCATCTAACAATGCCTATAAAAATGGTTTATAAAGACAGTTTGTAAAATAACTATGCTTACAAAACAAATTTTGGTAATATGCAAGAGTATTTTATAGCCTACAGTCACTACACAACCTATGTATTATTTTTATTAAATTATCACACATTACATTTTCCAAATATACTTTCTCAATAAATAAAGGGACTGAAAAACGGGCAGTAACAGAGTTCTTGAAAGTAATTTGCAAAAAATCTAACTCAATATTCTATTATTGTATGATATAAGCACTTAGATTCTTAGAAGACACAAATAGTTTATTGGAACTATAGAGGATTGATTTAACGTGAGGTGCTTCACTATATAGGTGAGTTTTATTTTGGGATTAAAATATTTTTAAAGATACAATTACTTCTCCATTTAGAAAAGAAATATAGCTCTTATAATACAGTAAGGTATACGATGTTGTCCTGGTAATTGCAAACTTAACTAAAAAGACCTTTCTTTCTTGTTTTGGTCACTGGTTTTTTGCTGCTCATGAGTATGGTCTCATTTCCTTTAGTAAACCACTCAGGTAAGTTTCTCTTTGAGGATTCAGATGACATCTAGAGAAAAGAGAAAGAAAAATAAAAATATTTTTCCCCAAGTGCAAGGCTGTGAGTTCAAACCCCGGTCCCACAAAAAAAAAAAAAAAAAAAAAAAAAAAAAAAAAAAAAAAAAAAAAAAAAAAAAAAAAAAAAAAAAAAAAAAAAAAAAAAAAAAAAAAAAAAAAAAAAAAAAAAAGAGAGAGAGAGAAAGAAAGAAAGAAAGAAAGAAAGAAAGAAAGAAAGAAAGAAAGAAAGAAAGAAAGAAAGAAAGAAAGAAAGAAAGAAATTCCCACTGAAAATATGTATCAATTGCAAATAGTCACCTGCATCTGTCACTGCAAAAACAAGTAACCTGCCCTGAACATACACTGACCCTCTTAAACCCTCCTCACTAAATCAAACCAAAGTTGAACCTACAGAATTTATTTCCAAGTCCACAAGTTAATAAATGAAAGGATAAACAAATCACTATATCATTTATTTATGCAACTAACTGCCATCCCAGTTATTCTTAGATAACCAAGTCCAGATCTTCATTTGGTAAGTAAGCTAAAAATTGGAGATTGTTTCACATCTACCTCCCACATGTATGTGTTGTGAGTTAACAAAAAGCAGTGACTTTAATGTTCTGAGGAAGATAGACACATTCAGAATTAATTATATTTGCCATCTAAAAATACAACATAATGTACCACTTGCCAGAGAAAAGGGCAAATACATGTACAACACTTTGCACACAATTTTACAGGCTTGTTATTAAAAAAAAAAAAAAAAAAACTTCTGAATCATAGGTTAAAAGTCCCTGAATGGTAGGGGCACTTGAAAACACAAAGGCAGTACATGGGTGCTGTGTCATCAGCACATGAAAACTATAAAACAATTTTAAGCAGGTAAGCACTGTATAAGCCTATAATGGTAAAAACTTAGCACTTGAGAACTCAGTTCAAGTACTAGACCCTCAGAATAACCTGAGAAAAACTAGTATTTTATGCATTCAAATATAACCATTATTGGAAATATTTCAAGACTTTTAATATATAATAAAGTAGTCTTATCTAAGTTACATTGTATCTAAGGTATAACTATAGTATAACTTATTCTATTTCAAGACTAATGGCTCTATCTACCTATCTAGTGTTTATCAATTGTTACCTATGCTTTATTATGATTTCTATGTTAAATAATGTTTCAAAATATTTAAAGGTAAGTAAACAAGCAAAATATTGCAAAATTTTGTAACTGAAAAAAGTAAGAACTGTTAGCTGCTCATGCTTAAGAAATCCAATGTTGATGAAAAGGCTACTCACATTACTGCAAAAGCTATAGGAAAGCAATAGCTAAGATATGGAAACTCTGTTCCTGGATATTCATTTCCAAACAAAGAAGAGAAAATCAAAAGAATAGATAAAACATGTACACTGAAAGATCCGATACCATTGGACTAGGGAATAACAAGTGTTAGAGACATAAGGATACATAGAGAAAAAGCATTTTGTGACAGAAAATGTGCTTGCATGCACAAGGCCTTTGGTTCAATCCTTGGCAACCCTCCCCAAAAGATCAGCAATATCTATTCCTTTCAACAGATCCTAATATAAAATCCCCTTACTGTCACAGACAAATACAGCTGCTGGAATTATAGGCTGGACCCCTGAGTGTTTTTAGAGGGGCATGCTGGGAAGAGTTAAAATTGTAATAAAGCCAATGAATAAAACATAGAGTCATCTGAACAATAGTAAAACACAGGAGAAATCCCTACTCTTATGATAGTCTAATAATATGCAATATAGATGGACCTTAAAACAAAAACTAATTTTGAATTCTAAGTAATCCACCTACTAACTGTATCATCTTATGCATGTTAAACTTGAATTTCTTCACACAGAAAATGGGAATACTAGTATATAACATCAACAAATTATGTGGAGTTAAATGAGAATAGGCACAAAACCAAAAAAATCCTGATTTTTCTTGTCATTAACTTGTAGCTAATACATTTAAATTTTATTTCCTGTAATATTGAATTGAATATGACCCTCAGTATTTATCCTACAATTATAATAATCTTATTTCACTGGGAAGGGGAAGACATGTATACTGTGTATGTCTTTTGAGTCTATATATTAAGTATCTAAAGAGATCTGAATCACAAGGTTTAGGTCACTAGACAGAAACAATATCTTCTAGTGTTTATTTCCTTCATCAGTAGAACACTGTATTTCCATCAACCATAATAAAAATTTAGGGAGTTATTTACCACTTTGTGAAACTTTAAGTTATATTACAAAGCTAATGCTGATAAATTTTGTGAATAGAAAACATTAACTCATTTGCTGATTATATGTTCAGGTACATACAAAAATAGAGAAATATATAACATTTACATTTTTTCTCATCTATAAGTAAAAAGTTGAAGATTACTAATGATCAAGCTTAATGCAATTATCATCAAAACTATTTTCATAACTTTTACCTGTGAATGAGAATCTGAAAATAAATCTTCTAGCTCTGGATCATCAGATGGCTGATTCCAAGAAGTTAGCCTTAATGAAGTTCTATGGCATTTGTCTTTCAGTGAAAAATTATCAAGATGTTTTTCATCAACCTATGAAAGTTTCACATAATACAAAATACTTATACCTTCTATTTTTTCTTTTTTTCCTATTTTTACATAACAACATATTTACATCATATGACCACATTCTCCACAGGGAGTTGTTATGCATGTAATACATTTCCATTCTTCCCTCATCCCCCACCTCTTAAATCTCCTTCCCATTTGAAAAAAGATATACCACACTACTTCCTATTATCTATAATTTACGAATCCTAGCAATAAAATGGATAAAATTAGACAGTAAAAGTAAAATTCATCTTCTAAATTTACAGTGAAGTTAAATTTGGAGGTATCTTCAGGAAATCCAAACAGTAAACACATAAGAACAAACCACTAACAGCCATTAACACTTGCATGATAAACACATCTATATGGGAGAAAATTGCAAGCAAGGAGGTATCTTCAAATGCCAGAGAATCGCAAAGAGCCCAAAGATAGACTCTGGAAAGAAACATGGAATAATGTAAAAAGAGCATCTGAAAAGGGGAAGGAGGGGAGATTCTGTCCAACCTAACAGCAGTAGTTACAACAAGTCCCCACTGAGCATCCGAAGCAACTACGATAGCTGATTCCCATGAACTCAGTCAAGGTAGCCTTCCAGGAGAAGGCCCCACATGCAAGAGAAACTGCTGATATTCTATCAGAGTCAAGTAAGACAGGTACAACAGAAACAAAACAGAAGAGAAAGGCCAGTAAACATGGTGGTATAGCTCAGAAAACATGCTTTCATATCTCAAATACAAAAAATTATTAGAACTAGAAAACTGGAAAAGCCATCCTGATCCATTCCATTTTTTAAAGTGTAGAAAAACTAATTGTACGTGAAAATGAGTAACAGACAAGTATCAAGGTCACATATCATACAAGTATGACTCAATTAAGTTAGAAGAAAAGTACAACTTCTGTTTTTTTTTTTGCTTTTTTTTACTTTTTGAGACAGAGTCTTGTTAGGCACTATGAAGCTCAAGCTGACCTTGAACTCACTAAGTATGCTCAGGCTGGCCTCAAATTGATGGTGATCCTCCTGCCTAAGCCTCCAGAGTGATGGGACTACAAACATGTACCATCACACCAAGCTGAAACTGCAACTTTCCAAAATGAGCTAAAAACATTTTTAAAAATATTCTGGAGGCCAGGGAGATAGCTTTGTGGCACAACTGCCTGGAAAGTACGAGGTTGTGAATTTGAACCCCAGTTCCGGAAAAAAAAAAAAAAATTCTGAAATGAAAGAATACCGTAAGATAAAAATGAGAAAATTCAAAACTGAAAGGGACTCAGGAAAGAATCAGAAAACAAGTGAACAAAAACTAACGAAGTCGTTATTTAACAACATAAAAAACAGTATTACAGAAAAGATATCTAAACAAAAATACAAGATTTTAAAAAAAGAAATTAAGGGAAAGGAAATTAAGAGGAGGTGAGGGTACAGTTCAGTGGTAGAATGCTTGCTAACTATATATCAGGCCCAGAGGGTTCCACATCCAGTATCAACACCACCAAAAAACACACTCTTCACAAACAACGAAGATATAAATGACAAACGGTGAAGTGGTGTATGAAGACCTAATGTAAGGAAAAGAAACTAAATTAAAAAGCAATGGAGCAAGTGCCTGTAATCGCAGCACCTGGGAGGCTGAAAACAGAAGGATTACTGATTCCAATCTGTATAGTGCAACCCTCTACTAAATATATTTTTTAAAAAATGGAAAAAAATACTAAACATTGTAATTCACAAAAACTTTCTGGAAATAAATTTTAAAACCATAATTTAAAAGAACTTTCCAGAAAGGGGGGGAAAATACAAAGCACCCTCCACCTTCCTAGGTACGTTGGATCACAATTGTCAGTGACAAGACATAGTCTTCCTCCATTAAACATGGTATGATTTTCTACTTTAACAGCAAACACAATGAATGCAGTCAAAACTAATTTTTTCCAGAGGGGTGGCAGGATTTGGTATCAGGAATTGAATTCATAACCTCATACTTTCCAGGCAAGCTTGTGCCACTGAGCTACCTCCCCAGCCCCACAGCCACAATAATGTAACAACTAATAATAATTCTAAAAAATTATTCTAGTGACTTTTTTCCTTATCAGAAGCCATAATTTGTAAGATGAAATAGAAAAAGGAATAGAATTCAGGTCAACAAAGAAGATAAATGGTAACAGGAGATTTTGAAGTTACACAGGCCTGCAACACATTCTACTATAATCAGAGCAGCATCCTGCACAGGGAAGATGATGAAGAAATGATGCTTTGATGGATTGACTGCCTCTTACTCTAATGTTCTGCCCTAATTTCCTTGTTCCCCTATATGAGGGGAAAGGCACCCTTTAGTAAGTGTGTTGGTATTCGGTATTATTTCAATAGAGGAAAAGCAAAAATACTACTGTGAAATCAAAATAATATTTTACTATAAATATAAAAATAACAAATTATACCTATTGCTGTACTGACCGAACCTGGAAAACAAACAGGAGCACCTTGAATGTAACTATATACAAACCCAACTGAAGTACAGAATTTATAAGCCCCTTTATTATTTAAGCTATTCAGAAAGTTAAGAATTTAATTTTTGGAAATATAGTTACTTGAGAACTAAAATAGAATCTCTAATCTTATAATGTAAATATTAAAAACCACTGAGCACCACACTGTTTGCTATCTAGGAACTAAAAGAATTTTTAGCAAATTATTAAAAGCTCATAACTTTTATAATGCATTCACGTAATTTTAGACCTGAAAGATATTGAAAAATAAATTTTCAGATTTACCCAATCATTTAATAATCATCTTGCCAAAGAAAACATCAGCTCATATAATTCACTAAGCAATAATTTTCCAAGCACTTGATTTTAATATACCACCTAAATATTATTATATTTGTAGTCTTTCTCTGGCTACGCAAAAAAAAAAATTGTGAAATGCTCAGAATCACAAGCAACAATTATCCTGGTACCCTAAATGCTCAATAAAACACTAAGAAAGCATGATGAATGACAGAATGATACATAAACCTGTTTGCTTTCATTAACCATACAAATTGCCATAGGCTTGAAATTATGGACTGAATACACATTTGAAAGCAAAAAGAATTTCGAGGCTATAAAGCTAGCACAGGTATAACTTAAGGTGACTTTCTATACAATAGAATAGACTATCTTCCCCTTTTACTGTCTACTTTAAAAAAATCATTTTCCTCAGATATTAAAAAAGATATCCAGATGAAGCAACCTTATATTAGAATATGTAACAGTTCAAAAAGCACAGTATTTTAGCATTAGAACTTGCAAGCTAAACAAATCAATATTTCAAAAATTCTGCATATAATTAACACCTTGGTATTTGTGCCTATTTCTTCCTTGCTTCTCTTAGAACTTGAAGAGCTCTCTTCAGAGTTGGGGAAACATCTTTTTTTGCTGGAGTCACATGAAGGCTGGCACAACACCACATGACCACGATCACTTTCCAGTATCTCAGTTACCATGTGGATAAGGTAGGTATCAATGCTTTCAGGAACTAACATTCTAATTAGTTTAATTTTAGTCATATCTGTAAAAGATGAACAAATATATTTTTTTAAATAATGAAGCATATTTCAGAAAACTGATGAATTGGAAATAAAATATTCTGTAAAAAAGAAAAAGAAAGGTTGTCAATTTTTGTTTCTCAAAACCCAGACACCTACAGAACACAAGTACAATACAAACACGTCATTTATATTCCTGCATCACCTGGCCCCTTGATTCCAAGGCAGGTAAATCCCACTGACTCTTTATTAATTATATTTGTTGGGTTTTTTTTTTTTTTTTCTGTATTTTTTAGGAAAGGGTCAACAGAGTGTTCTGGGTCTCACTACTAGATTGCACTCATAGTGATCCACCTCTTTACAGCCTCCCAAGAGCTGGGATTACAGGCACAAACCACCACACCCATTCTCAATTGCAGTCTCAGCACATCGGGGGGATGGGGCAGCACAGCAGGTCCAGGGAATAGAACTCCTAGCCTCTGTACCTGCTTGCAGGTTTTTTTAATCCACTGAGTTACTTGGGCCAGCCCCTATAAATTATCGTTTTGGGGTTTTTTTTGGCAGGACCGGGGTTCAAACCCACAACCTTGCACTTGCCAGGCAGGCATTTGTGCCATGGAGATATCTCCCTGGCCCTAGCCCCTATAAATTATATCTGAAACTATCTTTAATAAGCTCCCAAGAATCAAAATGACAGTTTAATTTCTAAGGGATGTTACTTCAAGTTTTACATATCAATTATAAATTCTTCTTAAAGGTAACTTTTAGTTAAAATATAAACTAATTACACTTACAAACTAGATCCTAACAAAAGGATTATTTCAATGGACATTATAGCACAACAAAATATAGCAATCATTTAAAATGATTATTTATTAACTAACCAAGCTTCTTGGGGAAAACATGTGATTTTCAGGATCAAGGAACTATTAATTTTTTTTTTTTTTTTTTTTTTTTTTTTTGAGACAGGGTCTCGCTGTACAGTTCAGGCTGGCCTTGAGCTCAGTTTTGTAGCCCAGGCTGGTCTCGAACTCTCACCGATCCTCCCGCCTCAGCCTCCCGAGTGCTGGGATTACAGGTGTGCGCCACCACGCCCGGCTAAGGAACTATTAATTTTTGTAACTCAAAAGAACTAATCCAGATAGTGTCAATATCTTCACACCTTAAAGAATTTTATGGCAATCTCTTACAAATAAAATACTGTTTCAACCACTTTCTTCCAATATTATGTACTTAGTTAATGGACACTACTGTTTGTGAACAATTTGATTTGGCAAAATTTTGTTTCTGTTTGTGAACTCTACATAGCGTGATAAACACAAACATGGCTATCTTTTCTGGAATCATACAACAAATTAAGTTTGTGAACCAAGGTACCACTGTATTTATCTACAATGCTCTAGAGTACTTTAAGCAACTAGAACCCACTTATCTTCATGTAATTTATAAAACATATCATACATTTCTGACTCAACTTGTGGCCAGAATCCAGTAGTTTTTTAGAGTATCACCCTGAAAAGCTGATTTAAAATTATCACAGTGTCTTAGCTTGATAATTTGAGAATTCTCCAAAACACTGCAGTTTAAAAATTAAAAAAAAAAAAAAAAGAAAGAAAACCACAAGAAGAGATGGTTACACAGCTAATACAAAGTAGTACAATAGGTTACTTAAGTACTTCAAAGTTTTAAACTTCAAGAGTGGTCATAAGCATAATCTTAGGAAAAGACAGATCAGCTCTATATGTAAGGAAATCAGAAATGTGGCTCTCTAGTGGTGTTGACTGTCATTGTTTGGCGTTCTTCTTGCTGTATAGTTCAGGCTAGTTTTAAACTCACAATGATCTTCCTGCTTTAGTCTCCAAAATGATGGAAATACAAGTTTGTACCACCACACCTGGCTGAGGCTACCTTAAATACCAACCAAACTAACACTCTGTCTTTTGGTCTTATGGTATTATGTAATCATAATACCATAGAAATCCTAAGTTTACATCTTTTTTTTTAAAGTACAGGGTTCACAGGGTCCACTACATAGATTGGACTTAGTGATTCTCCTGTTTTCAGCCTCCCAAGCATGGGTATTATAGGCACAAACCACCATGCCTAGTGTTAATTATCCTGCTAGTGTTAATTATCCTGTCAGCAGGCCCAGGCTCGGGAATAGCACGGCACACCAAGGATCAAACTCCAGCCAATGCACTCTGTCTAAGCAGGTACTTTAGGATTATCTGGCCAGTCCTAGAGAATTTTAATTTCATTTATGGTTTACATTATATCTGTATTGCCTATACAGGGCCTGGCAGGATGGCTCAGTGGTATATCTGTATTGCCTATTGCTTCTCTATAAAGCCATATAAAACTTCCACATCCCGATCTTATTATAGTACAGTAAAACTACAATGTCCTATATTGTTTCTTTTGGAGGTTATTAAAAGTTATGTAGGTTATACATCCTCAATTTCTTATCCTTTAAAAAAAATGTTGCACGAAGCCAATTTTTTAAAAATCCATATTATCAAGGATTATTTGAAAGAAAATTTCTCAATTCAGTATTGTGTAAAACTTGGACATTAATCAAATTTGTTCATTAAAATACTGAGTTATTTGAAGTTAAAGGTGAAAATAATATCTGAATCATTAAAATACTACATATCTACATTTTTAATATTTTAATAGTATTTGTTTTCTCAAGAAAGCTATAGTAATATGCCCAATTGATATCCCCCGAAGAAGGAAACAAGAAACAGAGCCCAGGGAGGGCTGCTGTCTGTTGTAAGTCCTGGATTACACCTGCACATAGCAGTTTCCTTTGCTGGCACTCTGTTTATTGACCTCTTGCTTGGGATGCTAAGGGTTGTCACCTCCCCTGCTCCTTGGTTATCTGTTAGCATCTGTGTGAACCTAGTATTAAGCAAATGGTAGAAAACATAGTGATTTGTAATCTGTAAAGTAGTCTTGCACATTCCACAGCCTGCTTCTAGTCCTCAATAAAGTGAGCTGTTTCTGCAGCTCTGGGCTCACTTGGTCCTCTGAAGCATATTCATTGGGTCTTCTCATCATTTCTTTTGGCACCGACACACAACATACAACAAAAGCAAATACTGTTTTATAAGACAAAAAACGATCACAAAGCAAAATCTCACATCAACACCTGATATCATCACGACACAAATATACTGTCAAAAGAAGTAAGAGTTTAGGATTACCACCACCATTTTAACTTCATCTATTTTGGCTCTAATAGCATGTTACAAAAAAATCCACTTTTAATATTTATGTTCAATCTAAATACAATATATTGACAGAGAAAACATTAATAGGTTTATTTTAAAATACCTTTTGCTGTTCTTTGCAACTTCAACTTAATACCTCAAAAATTTATGTAATATTATATACTTTGTATATAGTGAAAAAGACAAATGTTTGACTAATATTGTTTCAAAATACTTCTACAACTCCCCAATATCTGTTGAATTGGGCTATTCAATTATAATCATTTTTAATCTTTATATATTATGTTACATTTTCATATTTCTTAATTTAGAAGTTATCTAACATCACAGACAAGTTGCTTTACTCATGATGCATAGATTACTAGACATGGTAGTAGTCTTAACAGATATTAAAAGATATTAAACTTAATATAATCAATTTGTTGCGCTCATAAATTTAAAGGTTTATAAATCCATACTGGAACTACAAGTTATATATTCCTTTCAAGTTAACTGGCAATCAACTCAAAAATAGTACAATAATAAGAAAATCTTTGTCATTGATCTTAGACATGATATTAGAACAATTTCACATTTTTTTGTAGGCCTCACTTTCCTATCTCCAACAAGGAAAGAAAAAATTTAATGTTTCCAATTTATTTTTCAAATTGAATGTTCCATAATTTTATGACTATATGATTTAGAAATGAAATTAACAACACTTCTGTTCTTTACCATAGCCACATAGAACATATATTGTCCACATGTAGCTGAATAGTACAACCTTAAATCTTCCACTACCATTTTCCTTTGCCAATAATGAATTGAAACTATAAGCCAGGCGTGGTGGCACACACCTGTAATCCCAGCACTCGGGAGGCTGAGGCAGGAGGATCAGTGCGAGTTCGAGACCAGCCTGGGCTACAAAAGTGAGCTCAAGGCCAGCCTGAACTGCATAACAAGACCCTGTCTCAAAAAGACAAAAAAAAAAAAAAGAAACTATAACACCCATTTTATGTTTATTCAGGAACAATGCACAGGAATTCTTCAGTACACATACATACAGTAAAGATTATTACAACCTGCCATAATTTTTTAACATTTGTGGGTTTTGCATCTTGGATTTGCTAATAACAGGTTGAATTTTTTTTATAACTTTGCATCTCTATGAAACATATACACTTTTCTTGTCATTTCATACGCATTTTACTAGGGCTATTTATATACCAGTTATAATATTATTATATATAACCTAGAGATAATTTAAAGTATACAGGAGGATGTGTGTAGGTTAAAAAATACTATAATATCTTATAAAAGAAGCGTTTGAATCTACTGATTTTACTCTTTATGACAGGGGAGAGGCAGAGATGTTGTGAAACCAATCCCTCCACAGATAACAAGGGACCACTGTGCAGCTTTTTAACCTTCCTTCTAATATACTTATTAACTTCATATAATCTTAATTAGCTATTACAAAGGATAGAGAATAAAAATAATCATATTTTAAAGGTACTTTTAACATACTGTAAAATCTTGCCATCTACTTCTTCAATCGTCATCTTTCACCACCACCATTTACCAACTACTTACCATGTACTACGCTTTCTGTGTAGTATCTAATATATTTCTCACAATTTTGTAAGAGGAGTACTATCCTTTCTCATTTTAGAGAGAAGGAAACAAAATTCAGGGGTGTTAGGCTCGTATACCAATGGTCATACTAACTATATATGGTAGGGCCAAGATCTTAACACAGATCTATTTGTTGTCAGAGCCTTTGCCCTTACTGATGAGGCTAACACCATAGGTCAGCCTTCAGGTTTGAGGAAAGGTAACTAACATGATGGTCAATATTGAAAAGCAAAGCAAAGCAAACCAAAAGGGGAAAGGGGAAAGGGGAAAGGGGAAAGGGGAAAGG